>JAEUWS010001138.1:0-110588 GCA_018524945.1 Podaxis sp. C-F-92630
GCACTTTCTAAGTTCCGCGGGGGCCAAATCTTTTTTAGGCCAACGGCCCGCCATAGGGTATCAGAGCATTACCCATGAATTTGTTGCGTGGTATTGGAAGGCGGAACATATATTGATTTCCATCGTCCATAGACATGTAGCTCGAGGTAAGCAGGCTTGGAAATGTTCTTTCCTTTGACGTCCGTTGTTTGAAACCGTGTTTGAAACCGCGTTTGAGATAACTGTGGTAGGTGTTTGATGCGCTTTCTGTCACCACGGCCTAACATGGCTATTGTACCGACTCCGGGAGCATCGGCGATTTCTAGGATATAGCAGCGACGCTGTTATGTAGGTATGATGCACTCAATTCGTAGTAAGGGTACTTAACCACAAACCGGGCGTTGACTATGTGACGGCAACTCAGGCAATTCAGTCAAGTCGGGCGAGGTCCGACCCTACAATGCCACTGGCTACAATAAGGACGTGTTATTTACTAACCATACGAGTGAAACCTCGATGAGTATACCTAGCAGTATTATCGTTGGTCAGGTGTTTGAAACTTTTCAGTCGCAAGCGGTTTCCTCCACCCTCACGGCCAACCCTTTCTTGTACCTACCTCCTCCTTACAATGTCAATTTTGGTGGGTCCATAGTTACCACGGCGTAGAGCATGCTCTCCAATTTTCGTGTTGGGGCATTGGAGGGATCGGGCAGGATCTGGGTATGATGGGAGTCTCGGATGGGTACCTGGCAGCACTCTGGCCTCCCGCATCAATTTCCTCAAGAACTTTTAGAGCTTCCACGGAATAAAGGGACATTCTTCTAGAGGCAGGTGGCCTGTACTTTGGGAAAAAAAAAAAGCCCGATGGTGTACAAGCGAGTATGTCTCATAGAAAACCTGTTTTCAAACACCAGGTCGGGTTTCAACCACCTGACCAACGATAGTATCAATGTGGGAAGGAAGGATAGGTGTCGGAGTCACTGACAGGAATAGAGTAGACGTCCAACATAAACAAATCAGGGAAACCCTAGATGGGGTGTAAAAGAGGGGCCGTCTGTGAACCAGTATAGATACTTAGTAGGTACTGGTCCTATTCTCCAGACACGATAATCTATAATGGGCTACCAGTGAGTAGATGATGATGAAGATTGTGGAGGGTAGGGTTCCTGAGAAGCTGTCGTACTGGCAGGCATTTGATCTGTATCTGAACTCGGAGTCATCATGGCATTGTAATCTAACAGAGGGAGCGGTCATTATTGTAAAGTGGATCCAGGTTACAAAGTGAACTTACCCAAGACTGAAGCACTTCCCCTCTGGTTTTGAGACGAGCTTGCACCATCTTTTTGAGCCTTTATTGCCTTGAGCTCACCCCATAGACCTACGGATTTCTACTTCCCACACCAATAATTCTAATTTTCTAATTTTCTTTTTGGTGCTGGAGTCGGCTTATCATTTGACTCAAAAATTGACTTCGGGGCACATCTTTGGCTGTTCCCCTTCGTTTCGGCCATCTCTGGCATTCCTGACACTCCTGTAAATAATACAAACATGGATGACTGGACGGACCACCGAGCAGGGGTAAACGGGGTACGTGGGGGTCACACCGCAGCATACCATGGGGACAACTTCCCAGTATTCTCTTGCTCACAAAATTGACACTTGCCATATCCCTCCAGTATCCGCTGTTTATCTCGTCGGCAGTTCGACTTCGAAGGGTATGCCCTTCAAGGCGCTATCCGCCACCGTCGGAACGCCCATTAATCACGGAATGTATTACATTCTCACTGGCTATTGCAACGTGACTATGATTCTATTTACTCTGAGGCATAGCTGCACTCGAGGTGGATGGCTGTGTCCAAAATTCGGTGTCTAGGACGCGATGGCAAGTAATAACACGTTCTGTCGCATATCTGCTATTGGTTAGGCGTTTTGGCATTTGATGTCAAATCTGAATTTAACTTCTGTATCAAGGCTACCAACTTGCTTCCTAGCAGCACAGAATGGAGTGAGTAATGTTTTACTGATAGTGTGACAGTAATCCCTCTGGAATGGAACGTCGTACTGCAGGGGTTGAACACTAAATGAAGTGGGAGCATGATTTGAGGACAAGGCACCCCTGCGGAGGTAAGGTAGACGCGCAAACGCGACTAACAGCGTCATGCTGTGACAGCTCGCGTTGAGTGATCAAGTATGGTGGCACTTATCCTCGAAAATTATCAACAACTCAACGCTGCCGTAAATCTCAATTTGACTTCCTGTCTCTAGAAAAGTAAACTCCTGGATCTCTATAGAGGCTAGACTCCGTTACTTGGCTCACAGGAATTAGTTATTAGATTTTGAACGACTGTCACGCGAAGTCACGCGTCGCTGTTCAGCAATGATTCCAAGCTTCCTGCAGTTGTGGCCGTCGATAGATGATTCGTGGAACCTTCTATGGCCCTTTCCTACAGGAAGTATGGTTGAACAAAGAAGCGTTGATACGATGATTAGCTCTGGTAGCTGATGGAAGTTGAGGTGATTTCCTTTCGCTAGGGTTAATGAATAGTGCTTAATACTTTGAGCGTCAATAGAATGCTTCATAACGACTCACTACTCAGAGAAGCAAATAGCCTTCGTACCCCCTTCCCAACACCTCAAGCAAAGTACACTCCCCTCAATCACCTTGGTGAATAATATTATCTATTTCTTCGCTGCAGTGTTGGTCACTGCCTTTCGTTGTGCTACCTTTCAAGCTTCCCCCGAGCAATCGAGTTAAAGTCTTTTTCTTTCCCTTCTTGGCCTTTTATCTCGGTGGGGATAAAAGAAATGGTGGACCTTCCGTCTATAATCTTATAGTCAATTAACAAGTGACTGTAGAACCCCTGGAAAGGAGATATGGCCAAACCATTCACGATCATGACAACAACCACTGTCTTCTTTGTCCCCCCATCGATATATACCCGTCCAGCCTCAGTAATCGCACGACTAACCGCCCCCACAAGGCCTGGGAAGCCAACCGTACCAAGCGACTCAACCACTGCACTCAGCACCAGTCGAGTTTCTACAATGGCGACTACAACCCTAAGCACCACAGATTCTCTGATGTTGCAACCGATGATCACCTTTCCACCAAACAACGGACATCAGGATAATACCACAGATTCACCCTCGACCTCGACTTTATCCTCGTCAGGAGAGGATCGCTCGAAACTGGAGCAAGAGGCGTCCCATGAAATTATAACAGCTATTATGATTGGTTCCGTGACTCTGGGGCTCCTCGCGATCTTGGTCGTTTCCTTCTTGATTGGGTGTTGCACCATTAGGTCCCGGAGAAACAAGAGGCAACGAAAAAAGTCACTGGGATCTAGTGACGCACTGGAACCTCAAAGAGATTCAGGAGTTGGAGAAGCCAGTGGAATACCTGGGGGAGTGGGGATACAAGGGGAGGGAGAGATGGAAGATGCGAGGGTTTCTTTCAATCCATTGAATATGGTTATGCCTAGGGGTGTTACCATATTCATAGATGGCTCGCAGGCCGGGAGTCGCATTACGACAATCACAAATCCGCCACCGCCGTATGGGAATAGTAGTCAGAGAGGGAGTAGGGGGTCGGACTTGGGGTCGCCGAGTTTTTCTGTTGGTGGTGGTACTGACTCTGTGATGAGGGGGTCTTTGTATCCCCTTCGTCCTCTTGCATCATCTACCATACAAACTGGGGTCGGCAGAGTTTTGTCGGTTGTTGTCGATGCAGTACCAGTGCCGTCTGATGGGGGAAGGAGCCATATTTCATATGACTTTTCAACGATGGCCAGGTTGTTCTCTTCACCCATGACGGTGCGCTACACTTTCACACCAACGTGCGGAGACGAACTGGAGGTCAAGAATGGAGACAAGTTGCATATTCTTGGGATTTTTGATGATGGATGGTGTTTGTGTAGGACAGAGACTGGGAAGCGGGGAGTTGTGCCTCTGGCTTGTTTGGGTATAGCAGGGAGTGGAGCTGAGACGGGAGGTATGAATGGAGTGGATGTGAATGCAAGTGGGGATGAAGGGGGTGAGGGTGGGAGGGTTGGAATTGAGAGCAGGAGCATAGGAATTATGCCGAACGAGGGTGAGCAGCCGAATTCTCTGCCTTTTCCGAGGTCCACCAGTATTGTTCAGGTTTGAAGGTATAAGGGCGAGAGAATGATGAGGTTGTCCCTAGAGGGGAATTTCTTGTAGCGTGTGTGTAGTTCTTGTCATCTTCGTGAGCTTGGGTGTCAGAGAGTTACCCATGAATCTGTTGTATGGCATTGAAAGGCGGAGCATATATTGAATTTCCGTTGTCCATAGACACGTAGCTCGAGATAAACAGACTCGGAAATGTTCTTTCCTTTGATGTCTGTTGTTTGAAACCGTGTTTGAGATAACTGCGGTAGGTGTTTGATGGATTTTATCTAGCCAGCTGTCACCACGGCCTAGCATGGTTATTGTACTGACCCCGGGAGCGTCGGCGAATTCGGGGGCACGGGTAGTTAGGATGCTGCAGCAACGCTGTTATGCAGGTGTGATGCGCTCAATTCGTAAGTGATTGAAGCTGTTGGACCTGCATTTGTTGTGTTCGAACCTTGCCCGGCGTCAGGTTCGGAACTCGGGCAGTTTGTGAATGCATCATTAACGTCATTAGTTATATGGTGTGTGTTGCGCCTTGAAGCAGTGTCGTCACGTGCCTCCTCGAGACCCTCCGCAACTCCAGGAATTGAACGTTCACGCTATAGGATCACACATCTCGTAGGCGTAATCTGATTGCTGGCCACAAGCAGCGGGTAGAAAAAAACACTATTAGTGGAGGTTTCGGGTATTCCGGGCTGGAAGTTGGACAGGACCATGTCTGCGGTTTTATGTAGATCGACGGATGTTGATTGACGAACACTCTGATTACAGTCAGTGCTTTTCAGAAGTGGCTTAATGTTTGGAGTACATCAGAGTGCTGTAGAGGCTTCAAATGGTGTTGATCACAGTTCCGGATCTGGACTTTAGTCTGGGAATCGCTTGGCGGGTGAGAAAAAAGTTATTGACGGAGTGTCGATTCAGTGCGATGACATGTGCGTCGCGGCCTTGTTTTGCCGTTCGGTGAGCAAGGCCTTGTGAGGATGGACCTCGGCGATGTTAGCATGAGGCTGTTTACGTGCGCATGTACGAAGGTCTCTACGTCAAAGAGTCGAGAACCCGTCGCAATACATAATGATGCCAATTCATTTTGTCGATTCATTTAGGCATACATTATGATTGGCCAGCAAGTGTTTAAAATTCGTGAGAACGTTCTGCCAAAACTAAGGAGCATTGTTCGGTTCTTGTAACAACAGCAACGGTCAATTGTTCCATCTCTTCCAACACCCCATCCATCGCATCTCCCCATGTGTTATTAGTCTCCCTGTCATTGTCATTCCTATTCTATATATCGATTCTGTCTCTCACATTCCATTCGCTTACTTTCTCTCTTTGGTTGGCTTTTCTTGGTTTTGACACGACGAGCATCGTTGGTCTAGTCCTGGTGGTTAGACGAGACTTCTGTTGGGGACTGCCCTTGGCTATTACATTGACATTGACATCGACATCGACACCTGCGCACTCGTGGTGATGCATAGCAAGTACACTAGAAGGGGAATCCATAAGCGGTCACAAAGGGAGGGATTCAAGGTTGAGAGAAGGGAAGAGGGTGTGGCTGCGAGGGAGGTGGATGGGAGACAGCTTCAGGATGGAACGCTTACTGGGCCGCTCACATTTACAGTGACTATTATCCATGACCCGGACAGTACACCTATTGGGACACTTTCAATCCCTGATACGCCACTAACGACGACACCGCCGCCACTTACTGTAACTACATTCGTTCCTCCTCTCTCGACGAGTATACCTTCAGACTTGTCGACGAGCGAAGAACCGCTCCCACCTTCACCCTCGCCAAGCCTGGGATCGTCATCTTCCACAGTCCCAAACCCTGTGCCTACTATCCTATCACCACCAAGTACAACTGCCCCGCCTCCCACATCAGTATCAGTCCCAAATATTTCTGATACTGATACCGGAAATTCGGACGACAACCCTCAGCTATCATCCGGGGCAATAGCCGGAATCGTGATTGGATGCCTCATTGTGCTCATTATAGCAATTGTCTTCGGCCTGCGCAAACGCACGATGAAGAATCGATTGAAATTGAAAGGGATGTGGACTGGGTCCAGGGGACTTGGATTTGGAATGGGAAGAGGGAAAGAAAAGAGTAATTTGGAGCCGACGCCGTATGAATATAATCCCGACTCGACGATCAATGGACAGGGGCTTGGTGCGAGTATGGGGTTTGTAGGGCAGAGTGTGACTGGGGTGAGCTCCGGGAATGAAACTGGATTCGAGAGTGGGAAGAATCCGATGTCGCCCAGGTCGATGTCGACTTTGGGACTGGGTTTGCCTCAGGCGTTGCCATCTGCGTATGGATCGGATTCGGGGATGAACAGCGCCGGTCCTGCGGTGTCACCGTCGCAGATGCCTGTGCTGTATACGGTTGCTGTTGTGAGGTCATTTGTGCCCGCACTGCCTGACGAACTGTCGATATTGCCTGGGGAAAAGTTGAAGGTGTTGCAAGAATTCGACGATGGATGGGCCGAGTGCATGACGATGGGTGGTGAAACTGGGATGGTACCGCTTGAGTGTTTTGATAGACCGTCAAATGGGCGTATGGAGGAGCCACGACGTAACTCGCGGAGGTTGACGAGTTTGCCGAGTGAACGACGGTGATTGAAATGTATTACTTATGTATGTACAGCTCTGGGAGTTGTTGTATAACAAGATAGATGCGTACGGATCAGACCGAGGGGTGTATTGATCGGGGAGTTGCTCTGTCGACCACTATCACTCCTATGGACCAAGAACCGAACACGTTGCAGGCTCTTTCGCCAGAGACACACAATCTTGGTCAGGCCGTTCCAGATAAGCCCGACTATCTTGTCACTATAACTACGCCCTCTCTCCCTCCGTCCTCCTCTCCTCCTGCTTCTGCGACTCTAAGCATGCCACGAAGACATAAAGCCACGTCCCTCGTCCATTCCGTCAGCGACGGTATCATTGGGCTCAAACCCAGCTCACTGGCAAAGGGCAAGTTCCCCGCCGTGAGCCAAATCATCAGCCAGCTTGGGACAGTCCAAGAACGGGAAGGTAAGTCTTCCTCCTTCGTCAAAGGCCGTGCGGTGACAAACGGGTCTTGCGTTGCTAGACTTTATGTACCAGATTCTCTCCTCCATGCCTAGGACCCAGCTCTCGTCTCTACAAAGGCGCATAGCGCCCCTACTCCAATTCGACGTCGTTGGTGTGCGTATCTCGCTTGTTCTGCCCTCTCGTTTCACACCACGCTCATAATCCTGCGCGCATATAGTCCCTTCCCACAGAAGTCGCTCTTCAAATATTCTCGCACCTTCCACCGTATACCCTCCTCACATGTTCCCTTGTTAGCCGGCGCTGGCACGTTCTCGCGAACGACCAGGGTCTCTGGAAAGCATTGTGTTCTGCACAAGGTTGGGAATGGCGCCAACCTGTAAGGCCGAGTGGGCTCGATGCTAGGGGTGGTGTTGATCGGGAACTTGGTGGAGTACCGAGGATGGGCAACGACGACGATGACGAGGGGATGGGTGGGTCGGATGATGAGGGCGCTGGTGTGGGAGGACAGGACGAGTCGTTTATGAATGAGATGGATTCTGGGTTCGCTTCGCTTTCGATGATTCGGGTTCCGTCGCAGGGGTCTTCAATTGGTATGACTACTGCGTCTGGCTCTGGTTCCGGCTCTGGGTTGAGGTCAAGGGAAACGACATACCTCCCCTATCAACACACCCAACAACAACCTACTCCCGTCCTCCGTACCCGATCTGCCTTCGACCGACACTCTGCACCGCCAACTCTTGATCCCTCCCTCGTCTTCAAACCAAACTACAAACTCCTCTACCGCACACATGTCCACCTCCTCAACAGATTCCTCACATCTCGCTATCGTCTTTCCGTCATCCAAACTCGAGGAACACCTGCCAACGGACACATGAACATGATTTACTGCGTCCAGTTATACACCTACCCTTCTACCAATCGTCAAGTAATCTTTACAGGGTCTAGGGATAAGACCATCAGGGAGTGGAATCTGAAGACAGGAGAGGTGGAGAGAGTGTTGGAGGGTGTGCATACGGAGAGCGTGTTGAGTTTGTGTGTGCGCAAGGGAAAGTTGGCGAGTGCAGGGAGTGATTGGAGGGTGGTTGTGTGGGATTTGGAGTCGAGGGGTGGTGGCCCAGGGGGTGAGGTCGTGAAGGTTTTGAGAGATCATGCGGATAGTGTGCTTTGTGTGAGGTTTGATGACGAGAGGTTGGTTTCATGTTCGAAAGGTATGTATTTGTGCGCGTGTCTAGTTGTGGTTGTACGCTTATACTTCGATGATAATATTTAGATCGGACCGTGAGGGTGTATTCGTTCCCTGGTTTGGAGCTACTACATGTGCTTGGAGGGCACCGAGCAGCGATCAATGCCATCTCACTCTCCAAGAATTTTGTGGTCTCGGGCTCTGGAGATCGGTCGATGAATGTTTGGGATGTCAAGACTGGGAAACTGGTGCGGACATTCGAAGACCACCATACTCGCGGGTCCGTCTCTCTTTCTCTCTTGTACTAAATGCTGCTTGGGCTTATTGATAAATGATATGGGCAAACCCATAGAATTGCGTCAATAGACTTCAAACTGCCATATATCGTCTCTGGCTCCTCCGACAAACACATCCGTCTCATTGATATGAACACTTCGCAGGGGTGGTCAACATCACCGGAGTACGATACACCACCGCTCGGATTCGGACTTGGGAATACTCCGTTACCGGGCATTACCAACATGACTCAGTCACCGTTCTTTCCCCATAGCCATGGGCATACAGCACCGCCGTATGGAGGTACGATCGAGTATGCGACGTGTATGTGCCAGGTGTGTGGGAGTACGGCAGTCCAGCCCATTTCATATTCGACGTCTTCATCCTCATCCTACTCGACGTCGCCCTCGATCTCAAACGCAAACTCGACTGACAGCGTCAACTCCAACGCCGCTCATCATCATAATGTTCCACCATCTTTCACCTCTCCTCACCTCACGCATCTACATCCCGTGAACCACCACCACCGACGATTCAACGGCCCACCACATACATCCCCACCTGCCCACGCTGACCTTGTACGCAGTGTCTCCCTCACTCCGGATTTCGTCGTCACGGGGTCTTATGACCTCTCGGTGAAAATATGGCTCCGGTCGACTGGTGCCCTTGTAGCGGATTTGACGGGTGGGCATACGGGAAAGATATTTTGTGTTGCTGCGGATCGGAGTAAGGTCGTGTCATGTGGGGAGGATTTGAGGATTTGTGTGTGGGATTTTGGGGCTGGTGTGAGAGGTATTGAGGAGGGGTGGGTTAAGACCGAGTTTGAGTGAGGACTTGGGAGGGGAGGGGTTTTGTTTTGGTCTTGTTTCTTTGGGATGTGATAATCTGACCTTTTCGTGTTATTTGCTGGTGTGAATACCAGGTGGTATTCAATGAGAACTTTTCCTTCAGGTAACACTAACGTTTAAGATGACAATGGTGCAAATTTGTGGTGCAGGCTTTTCGTTGACGCATTGTTGTGCAGGCTCTTCACTATCTGCTCGAATTACCCTGCTGCATACTAATGAAGGTGGCAACAGCGAACGAACGATTTGAGGTCATTTGTCCTGGATTTAGGCACCTATGCAGTAGACGGTAGGGTGCCGCCATGCCTTAAGCGCCTTAAACCTTACATGGCCATCGCTGGCGGGTGCCGACTCCAGCTGTACCGCACATTAACTCGGGACCGCGCTAGTCTGCTTCACAGTTGCCAGAATCCATGGTGTAACCATACACATCAAACGTACAATTACAGACTGATTGAACATCAGGACCACTGCTACCAACTGGTATAGACGTTACAATACACGGAGGACAGATCGCGGAGGTAGCACGTTTCGTAAGTGTCCATAACTTCGAGCAATTTTTCGAGATTTCCTGTACTTCTTCGAGGGTCCTATCATATCCCACCTTTGTCTTTGGGCCCTTCGTCGTTTTGGTTATATCGATTCACCCCTCATCACAATTTCTTCGTGCTTTCTTCATATGCAATGACCAGACAGGCACGTTCACCGTGGCCTAGCCAAAACATTCCCGTTCTTGTGCGTTCAACACAAATTCGTTGCTTCCCTCTTTCCGCAAAGTCAACACCAAAGCAATTCAAGAGAGAACCAACTACGGCCATACCCAGCTTCGGTCATGATTTCCAGTGATTTAGGGGGCGCTTCAGAGTGGCGCAAGGAAATGATATAGTACTGTCCCGCATGCTTTGGATGGTTTGAGTATGCAATTGACAAGACGGAGAGAAGATGAACTTACGTTCGGGGAGTAATCAAGCCAAGGTCCATCGTATTTCTTTGAGAGTTGGCGATCCACCACTGAAGCGGGTGAAGTTCTGATGATGTCTTGGTTCAGGTGTTTCTGTTGATTGAATGTTAAGCATTTAAGTTCATCGTGAGTTTTTGAGACGTACCAGGTCCAGAAGCCACGTGATCAGTTCGTCGAATATATAAGCTGGGCGTACGTCTGATTGCTGGAGGCAGCAAAAAGCAAAGTCTTGGAGGGCTGCGGTCACTGCATTCACATGTTCTTGGTTCTTAACCTGAGCGCATTGTGCCCAGCATTCCTTCCTCATCAGAACATCAACCTTGGAGCAAAAAGAGTCGAAGTCTTCTTGCTTGTCATATGGCCATTATAGCTGCGCGGGTAGTCCTGAGCCCCATACCCCGGCGTCCAGAGCATCTGAAGTTAACATGTCGCCCGTGAGCTGTTGTATCGGGGAGAATATAACACTGTACTATACCAGTGTGCCCATGTTTACGAAGAAGGGATCGGTTGTACCACTGGATGCATTTAATCACAACATCACGCTGCGCTTCTGCCATGTGCATTGCCATGCGCCCGAGACGATATGGATTTCGGAGGAAATTTTTGAACGAAGAATGATGGAACTGTATGCGCCGAAGATGCGCCTCGGAAAGATCAGGGATGTCCATCACAGAGTGTAATCCATTAAGGGCTTGGTAGAAGGTCTTGCGACCGATACCAAGAAAGCTTGCAACGTCCCGTGCCATGAAGTCGCCACCTGGTAAGAGAGCACAAAACGCGAGGATATGGAACGTAGTCGAACGGGTGTCGGGATGGATGCCAGAAAGCAGTTGTGTGTAGAGCAGATCGACACCCTGCAAAGGGTTCCCCTCCGGTGGTACCAGAATATGTGCACCATAAAGGAAACTGATGCAGGTTTCGAGTAGGTCCCTTGGGTTTTTACCATTGGACTGACTAACATAACTGAGAATAGATGAAGCGAAGGCGAAAGATCCGGATGCCTCTTCCGTGAGCTGCCTCAGCTGTAATTTTGAAGGCCATGCCTCCTCTGGGCTAAATACGTTCGAATGACGCTCTCTGATACTTTCAAAGCCGTCGCGAAGGAAGCGGGAAACGTCCACTCGGGTTTCGACATCGTCAATGGACAACTTCTCGCACTTGCAATTCTTGCGAAAATCTTCCTCTGCCAACATTTCCTCCGAACAGGGTTCGAAGCGAGTAGTGATCATCCACAGGAGCGGGGAATCGGAGTTTGCGTGTTTGATAACAAGCTCGAGAAATCTGCGTCGGGAATTTTCATCGGTGTATTCGTCTAATCCGTCAAGAATTACCAGAATAGGTTTCTCGAACGCAAGAGCTTTCTCCACTCGCAACTTTGCGAAAGGTTCAGCGATGAGGCTGTTGAACTGAGACGGTAGATCCATCTCCAGAATTGATGGGTTATCAGCAAGTATTTGGGAGATAAGCCGTTGGTACTGAGAGTTGCGGATGTAAAGCTGATAGACAATAGAAAGGATTATCCCATGCACGGTGTTGCAACCGTTTTCCTTGGAGAAAAGAAGACTAGCACCAAGAACACCTAGATTGTGGGAGTATTTCTCGACAGTCTGGGAAATGGTCGACTTTCCAATGCCAGCCGGACCAACGATCCAAAATATGCTACAAATTGTACCCCTCTCGGCCACCCAAGTCATGACCCTTTTTGTGAGCTTCTCGCGTGTGTTGACATGACAGACTGGGAGTGTTTTCCGCATAGAGGAATTGAATTCCGCTTCAGTGAGCTTTGTCTGGGCGAGCAATTGCCGTCCCAAGTCCAAGTTAGAGTCAAAGCCCAAGTCCATCGTGGTGCTAAACAGCTGATAGATGGCGGTGATCGGACCGGAAAATATGGAACTTTCCAGCCTTGGGAAAAAAGGGGCCAAAACGTTCCGGGGAGGTTTGTACGTCACAATCTGCCCATTCACGTTGGACAGGAGCTGCAAATTCAGGTGCTCGAGAGACCTGGATACTTGGGACAAACACTGATAAACATCTGCAGCTGTCATCCGGGGCTTTATGATGTGCAGGTCAGTGAGTTTGCACTGCGACCGCTGCATACATGAGATAAAATCCTGGACAGGGAAATCATTCCCGTCCTGGGAGACATATTCCAGGATTTTGAGATTGGGTGCAATGATAATACGAGTGATGAGATCTTGAGAAGAGTCTACTTGTCCAAAGTCTAGGTGTAGAAGGTTCAACTGGGACAAAACAATGGGTTCCGTATGGGGTGTTTCCTTGGGACGAAGGATGCCCTCGAAAGCGCAATATTCAACGTTTGGGGCGGCTCGAAGGACTCTGAGGCAGTTGTCCAGTGAGACGGAGGTAGTCCTCACTTTGACGACGTTTGTCCAGGAAATGGTAAGCCGTTCAAAGTCGATCTCGCGGATCTCCACATGCTGCAGATTTCTGGCGTGTTGGAATAGAACTATGACAGATGTTTCTTCATCGCCCTCTTCGTCTGGAACCATATTGGGGACGATGCTGAGTGTGGTCAAGTTAGCGAACTCAGGATCGGGAATATGGCACTGTGAGAGAGGAAGGAAGAGACATGAGAGTGGTAGACGGGTGCGGAATGTTCTACAACGAGTGCTGTAGGGAAATATGGCCAGCAACAAGGTCATAGTTTCATGTAGGTACGCCTTAGACCATTGTCTGCTGGGTTGTTCGGAACAGTCAATCTCAATGGTGAGAGGGAGATCGCCCGAACGGAGAAGCCATTCTCGAAGTAAGTTCGCCTGTATTTCGGCCTTGTGTGGACAGGCGACAAGGTAAACGGTGTTCCAGAGTCTCGGCTCGCGGAAAGCAACATTTCGCCAATACCGGCAGACGGCGCTGACAGTAAGGGGGGTTGTCATCATAGATGTAGCCAATGTCACATTGATATCTCCATGATCCAATATCGCATACGGATCAAAAGCGGAATCGGATAAAGAGAGGGTGAGTATCCTGCAAAGAAGCTCCGGAGGAAGGTAAGATATGTAGTGTTGGAAAGAATCCTGTGGATGAACGAATGGGTTCAGGAAGCGCGTTACATCAGTTTCATGCGACCTCTGGCACGATTCTGCGATGTCAACCATTGCTGCTTGCTTATCAACAGCGTACTCCCCTGAACGGCTGGCATCCAATAGAAAGTCCTGAAACGACGCATGGTAGAAGCGTATCTGTGTTTTAGAGGCCTCCTTAGAAACAGGTACCTCAATCACAGAATGGAGGTTCCGCAAGGCACCGTAGAGCACGCCTGGGTCAATGCGCATGAAGCTACAAAGTGCCTGCACGGAAGACAGCCTTGCACGCTTAACATATGAGGGTGTGTAGATAAGATAGGCGAGGATACGACGGGTGGTGGGGAAGACTTCATTCGGTACATTCGAGAGAATCTGTATGTAGAGCAGATCAAGAGTTGCCAAAGGATTGCCCATCTTAACTCTTGCGTGGTTCAGAAAGGATAGTAAGATATCTAGTCGATCGACCGGGTTCGCGTACGAAGGGTTGCCAATGTAGCTGAGACAGGCTGAGGCAAGAACGAACAGGCCAGAAACGGCCCTCGAAAGCTTCCTGAACTGGTCCTCGGAGGGCCAAGGCGAAGGTGTAACGTCCTCAAATTCGGCCCGTATTGCCGCGAGTCCATCCTGCAGATAGAGTTCGACATCATATCGACACTTTGCATCGATCAAGAGCTCCTCGTGCTCGCACGTGGCAGCCCTCGCGAATGCATATTTGAGGTGTGCCTCCGACCGGCTGCAGACCAGCCAGAGGAAGGGAAGATTCTCCGATTGGGCGGCATCGTTGATCATTTTGATCATCTCGCACTGGGCTGTTCCCCTTTCGCATTCGTCGAGGCCATCAAGGATAATAACGAAAGGTTCTTCGATGCGCTGGCGCCCTTGCCTCACTAGGACAAGGAAAGCGTCAATGATAAGCCTCTTGAACTGGACTCGCCGCGCCTTTGTCAATAGCTGAGGGTCGTCGGCAAGTTGGTCAGTCAGGATGGACTTGTATTCGGGGAAGCGGACAGCGAGCTGGTATGCGATGGTGGGAACGACGAAATCCAATTTATTTTGACCATTTAGCCTGGAGAAGAAGGCGGCGGCTCCGAGACGACCCTTGTCACAACAGTGCTCGGCGAAGGTTTGTGCGACCGCGGATTTTCCCGTACCAGCGGGGCCGTAAAGCCATATCATGTTCCATTGTCGTTTGTGGTCATCCAGCCAGGTTTCCAGCTTACGCCTGATCCGAACTCGAGTTCCAGGGTGACAACTGGGAGGTGGATCTCGAGCGCTAGAATCCATCGCGGAGTCAGGCATTGTATGCGGTACGAGCTGCCGCAGTATTTCACTGGATTCTAGTAGATCCGTCAGCATCTTGCCTGCGGCGACTCAAGTCTGGGATAGGGCTCACCTACATTCCTCCTTATCATGCTGACAGGTTCGACCAACGTTGGATTTATTAAGGTAAAGCTCTGAGCATTGGAAAAGATGCCATGTGGCTGCGAGCTCTCTGGTTGCAGACTCTCCCCTGGGTTTCCTTGGTCTAGACATCGATTCAGTACAGTGGTGAAATCGGTGTGGCTAGCGGTCACTGGTTTTTGTTGCATGCCCACCTCTGCTACCCTTTGGGGACAATTCTCGCCGCTGCAAGCCATGTGGCTGCGAGCTCTCTAGTTGCAGATTCTCCCCTGGGTTTCCTTGGTCTAGACATCAATTCAGTACAATGGTGAAATCGGTGTGGCTAGCGGCCACCGGTTTTTGTTGCATGCTCACCTCTGCTACCCTTTGGGGGCAATTCTCGCCGATCATGTTCATCGGAGTCACCGTGTCGCCGGCGTACAATGCGTCGGAGAATAGCAGACTTAAATTTCCCAGTTGAGCGAGCGCTCATGATGGATGGAGGTAATGCAGTGGAAGGGTCGACCCCTTAAATGACTCCTGTGGGAGTATTAGCCTAGGTATTACATAATACGGCACTTCATCAAGGCGAGGCTGGCTGGTTCGCTGTTTTCCTTGCTTCAGTTGAAATGGTCCTGTAATCGATACTTACGCATCTGAACCATAAGTACTTAAATCACTAGGCTGTACACCAGCGACGATAGCAACAACAACTTAACAAGGCGGACGATTCGAGGTTAATCATCCTAAACTCAGGCGCCCATGCCTAAGACATTGTGAATACTGCCAGGCCTCACGGTCATCGCCGAGCCCCCGTCTTAGATTCCAACCCCCGTCCTGCTTTTGCAACTATATCTCATTAGCCGAGATCTATTCTAGTCTACTTCATAGCACTCGGATTTCAAGACTTGACTAGGCGTCAAACATCAGTGATTCGACAGCATGGTGGCACCTGGGGTTCGTAGTCGATACCATTTTTCCTCGGTGGATCTACTACTAACTGATCACAACAGGCTCGTGGTTCAACGATAACGGGCCCCTTCGCTTATTCTAGCTACTTCACCATCCAGCATCTCACTCAGATAGACCACTCCAGTGGTGCAAGAGAGGGTATGTGCCACCTCCACCAGCCGTCTCATTGAGGTTGACTTATGACTGCATGAATGGTAGTTCTCCGGCTCTTCAAAGGCAAAAATATTGATAGGGCCAGTCTATACTCTCCAGACCGACGTCCGCTGCCAAGATGCCATGCGAAAACTCGCAAAGATCTCAGGGAGAGGATTTTGTGGTGGTTGCAAAACGCTAAAGAACAGGGCTCTGGCATTTTCTGGATTGAGGGACCTGCCGGCGTGGGAAAGTCGGCCATCGCTCAAACTATTGGGGAGGATACTCGAAGAATTAACCGACTTGGCGCGGTCTTTTTTGTTTCCTACCAGGATGATCCACGCTCTATCATACCCACTCTTACATACCAACTCCAGCTCTCCTACCCAGAATACAAGCAGATTATCCTTCAGCAGCTGGAAAGAGATCCCACGATCCTGGATATGGAGATCGACGACCAGTTTGCGGAACTGATCACCAAGCCATTCGCAATTCTACTGGAACAAGGATGGTTCAGTGCAAGGAATCCCCTGTTAATTATTCTGGATGGACTGGGAGAGTGTAGGAACGAGGCGGAGCAGTGCCAGGTCATAAAGCTGATTCATAATCACGCTCAACAGAATCAGGGATTACCTCTTCTTTGGATGGTCACCACTCGCCCCGAAAGGCAATTTAGCAGTCTCATTTCTACGATTCCCTGCATACGTGACCGGTTGTCTGTCGATGACGATCGGGCTAAAGAAGATGTCCGCCATGTGCTGGAAGCCGGCTTTCACGACATCCAGGAGCGATACGCAGATATGTTGGGCATGGAAGAGGCCTGGCCATCAGAAGAGCAACTAGGACAGATCGCAGAAGCAGCTGGTGGACTCTTCGCCCTCGCCTCAGCTGCTCTTAGATTCATCGATGATGAAGGAGTCAAAAGTCCGGACACCCAGCTTGAAAAATTCTTGGAATACTTGCGTTGCCCACTTCCTACCACGCAAACCAATCCGCTCCATCCGCTCGACGCACTCTACGGACGGATACTATCCGCTATTAACCCCGCGATCTTCAATACTACTACGCGCATTATTTCCTTCCACGTCCTTTATCCCGAGAGTAGCCTCAGCGCTCGGGATATTGCAAACTTTCTTTGTATACCCCGCGGCCCCTTCTATGCTGCGCTTGACCCACTACGCTCAGTTATTGATGTTCCCTCCGCCAAGGAGGCTCATGACCGAGGCATACGGTTCTATCATTCATCATTTGTCAGTTACCTTCGACAACCCGAGCGTTCCGGGGACTATTCTCTTCAAGAGAATTATGCAAGATGTGATATCGCCATTCGCTGCATCAGGTGGTATAATTATTGGCTGCAGCATCATTGCAAGTTGGAGGTTAAAGGTACGCCATTTGACCGTTGGCGACGAGATAGCGCAGTTACAATCGCGATTGATTTAACGCTAGACGGAACCGCAACCTGCCATAGCTCTTCGCTACCAAAGGCAGAATGGCCCGGACCCCACAAGGGTTACCCGGGCGACCCATATCCGTTCCATTCTAAGCTAGAAACCTTTGCTCAGTCTTGGTGCTGGGACACATGCAAACACGTCGATACCCAGGATCTTCCAACGGTAATGAAAGAACTACGGCAACTCAACTTCTGTCATCTCGGAAAGTTTCACGCGGATACCAGACAATGTAGGGAGATGATCAAGTGGATCGTTAGCTTGGTGGGTGTTTAACTCCGGTAGCTTCCTGGTCTAACACGTGTGGAAGGGCGATCAAAACGATGGGCTAGTGAGGTTGGCGCCCAACTGTGAGACGGATCACCAACTCCTTCAGAAATGCGATCCAAAGCTCGCCAAAGATCCCAAGGCTGTGGTAAGCTCTACCTTTGCACGCTTTTCAAGACTTTAAAGCCAGCCCCAGAAAGGAACGGAAGACAGATATTGCTTCATATCCCTCCACCACTATGGTGGTGGACCCCAAGATATTATAGACGACACAGGGGAGTGTTTCAAACCCCAAGTAGGTTTTAAACCATCGTTCTAGCTATGGTTATCTCACCGGGGTACTCCGAAGATTACGGAAATATTCTGGCTTGGTTATAAAGAACGGACTTGCCTGGTCATTGAATATCGCTATGAATTTTGAGCAGGTGAACTACGCTAATCTATTTCTGCGAAGCAACCGCCAGGACTTTGGGATGGGGACAGGGGCGGGGGACTGGAGAATGACATTGGGGCACAACGCTAATGGGACCATCTTCCATGTGGCCGAAAGGAACTACATGTCCATACTTCGAGCAATTATTTCGATATGCCCTTGAGAATTCTATTTCACTATATACCATCAACTCAGAGCTCTCCACTGCTTCCAACTCTGCCAATTCTCCTATGTGAATAACTCTACGACTACCTCTTGGTCAAGAACGAAAAACGACGGAAACGTGAATATCTACAGGAAGCCGTTCAACGCCTGGTCCTCAATTTTGTTGTCAAGCACGATGGCGCGAGCTTCATGGACACAGAAAAAGGAGAGGAATAGGGCTATAATGAAAGTACCAGAGCTGCGAGTATTTTTATTGTCTAACACCACTGGTAGTCGCCGCACTTCATCGGTGCATTCATCAACCTCGAGATGAGGCGCAAAACGGAAGGCCGTGATGAGCGCCACGCCAACAGAGTAAACGAAAAATGGGTTGTAAGGAGGCTCGCGATGAACATGAAAACGTTGTTACCACGGGTGATACAAACGGAGAGGGTTAGCTTGGCTCCTAGCTGCACACTGTCCGGACCCTACCTTCATCGTTCTAGGTTAGGGTGCCCCAGAAGGACCAAAATTTATCAGGCGTTGGCTTGCTTCCGCGATCGGTCATCGAACATATCGCAACCTCTGCTCAACGGCGCCTCCTCTTAAGCTGGGTTAGTGCACAGCGTAAAATCGATATACCTTCAACACGCCAGTTTTGGAAGCCTGGGGTTTGCGACGTCCGTCGTAACTCAGTCATATACTATAATGCGGTACGGACTCAAACAATGAAATGCCTATGAAGATATATAGCCAAACGAAAACTGTCCAGAGTTTCGGATGAGTTTTCATACAGGGATTGTACACAAACCAAAGGAGCATCACGATTTCTTTCGATCTGGGACGAATGGAAGACCAAGAATATTGGTCACGGTTGGGGTATAACCAGGAGGAGACTCGCTGGATAGATCTTGAGCCAAAGGAAGTGACTGTTGGGCTTGCATATACACAATTCGTTCCGTCAACAGCTGAGTGTGTTCCTTCAACTCCAAAATAGTCGCTGTTTGGCGGGTTTGTTGACTAGTCCGTTTGCTATCAAAATCTGTGGCCGAAAGCCCCCGAATAGCATTGCCATTGGGCAAAGCCTGTCCCTTAGACTCCAAATCTGCCCAGAGACCGTTGATATCCTTCTGCACTGTTACCAATTCTCTCCTCAACGCCATCTCTCGCATAGTGTCAGTGTCCTCTTGAGCCTGAGGATCGGGATTTGCAATGTGAAGGGGAGCGTGCGGGCCCTGTATTGCTCTGGTATCATAAACTGTCGTAGAGGATGGATTATAAGTGGACGCATGATTAGTCGCATAAGCCTTTCTAGCCAGGTTAGCGGAGGGGCGTCTTGGAGTTTGCGATGGAGCGCTGGTAGAGGGTGTGGCTGTTGCGGCGAAAGCGTGAATTGTACCGCTTCGAGATAAAGATCCCAGGAAGTCAGGGTCTCTGGAACTTGGAAGATCGTCTGTCGACCCAAGTAAGTCGACGCGGCGAACCTTCCTTGAACGGCGAATGTAGGACCAATAGAGGATGGCAATTATCGCGAGGCAAGCGAAACCCCCGATGGTACCTCCAGCTATAGCGCCCACAATTGAGCCCCGGTTATCTGTGGTCGCGGGGTGCGGAGAGCTCGAGGTGGCCTGGTGTTGCGTAGTGGATATGGAAGAAGTTGCATGAATCAACGACGATGCCGCACTTGAAGGTGTGGAATCATTATTGTAGCTGTGTTCCATGAGTTACCAAAATGAGAAAAAAAAAAAACAGGAAAAAAGATCGCTCACGTATAGATGGCATAGTCGAAATTGACGTATGCGTGGAACCCAAGGCCCTCGGTGGCAACCACAAACTGATGCTGTCCAGGTGGAATACCTGTCTTTGAGAAGGCGAGGAAGTTGTATTCGATATCCTCCGTTGTCAAGTCTGGTTGATGTTGGAAAGTTCCAACGTTTTTACCATCTAATTTAAATACACAGTTAGTGAGGCTGGTGATACCGGCACCAGCGTTGTTTGCTAGGATGAAGAAGATGTATATAGCTGTCCCTGCACGAAGTCTGAATTTATAAATGTGCTGAACGGATGATCAACAAACCATTGAATTCCATAGTCACATTGACGGGTCCGATTTCGGGCGTGTATGTTGCAGACGTATACGTGCCTCGAAACGCTCTGGTCGTATCAGGTCGAATAGCGCAATCCGAGCACCTCTGGTCTTTCCAGACGCCTGGCGTTGCAGGCAGGAAAACCGGTCGACGTTGTGTTTCTGAATCCCCGAATACATCATCTATCGTCCTATTCACAATCACGGCCATCGACCTCTCGAAAAGGAATGTAAGGTAAAGGAGGGTGAGAACAAGGGCGCCTGGCCCTTTCGGCAGCCTGAACCTGTAGTGTGAAGAACGCATAATGGCTGGGGATTAAGGTTGTCAAGAATGCATCGAGACGAACGTTGAGGTGCGACTGTGCGACTCCGGGTGTTTGGCTTAAAAATGGAGTTGAATACCTGGGAGACACAGGATTTGGGGACACAAAAGGAGATGTAGGACGGGTTTCATGGAAATTCAGAGGCCGCTCAGTTGCAGGCGGTTGCAGGGGAAGGTGGTTGGGAAGCAACACGATGGTGAATCTGTTGATTGCATCATCACTGCACTCGTTCACCTCGCTCGCCTCGCTGTCCACCAATCTCTGCTTTGATGCTGTTGCAGCCGGCTTTCATGGACGTTCCCTACTGGCATTGATCCCTGGTCGCGGTTTCCTATGACTGTGACCCGGCCAAGAAAGGATGTTTCCCGCTCAGTCGATGTGATCGCTTCTGGCACACGATTACCATATATGCTCATGATCTCCAACGAGTTGGGTCGAGGATATTGATAATGGCTTGATTCGGGTGGGTATTTACTGGCGAGTGCCTCTGGCAGTCTAAACCGTTGTTCACGTAAAAGACGACCGGCACGTACTGGCACGTACCATCAAGGATCCCGTCGCAGCCAGGTTTGATGTCATCATTTATGCATTGAATTTGCCGACTTCGGCTCTGACAGCGTTGGTGGCTGGCAAGGGAAAGGTTCAATACATGGCACGGAGAACTTCCTTTGCCTGGGGAACTGTTCGCGTTTAATGTCCCTTGGCCTCCTATAGTACCTTGACCTTGATGGCTATTGGCGACGACAGCCCTGAAATGGCGTCTCCTCTAACATACGGACCAGAAGAGGCCAGCTTCCCGAATTATGTGTGTTTTTTTCCCTTCCACACAACCTTCAGGTGCTCACACGAATCAAAGTCTCCTCCAACTCCTTTGGCACCACCCTCAAAACGAAGCCAGGCTTCTGAAACAACCTTGGTTCAAAATGCGGCATTAGACGATACCACATCGTCGCGTCCGATCGTTCCCAGGCTCGGTACACATTCCTCAAGTTTCGTGCGTAGCCACACCCCGCTTGGCATATATGTGTTCCAAAATTTTGAATTTGTGTCATCTTACATAGCCATCCAATCAGAAAACGTGGCTGCCCAACACGCCTTACAGATATCCAGTGCCCGGTCGGGGTGAACACTGGCAAACTTGTTATGATCTGATACAAAAGTATGACAAAGATTTATGTGGAATGTGGACAGAGGAAGTCGACAAGCTTCTCATCTTCGTATGTCCCACACAAGTCGATAAAGCTGCGTTGAATCCAAGCGCCTATTGTTTTCACAGGCTGGTCTTTTCTCTGCCGTTGTCACTGCCTTCCTCATCGAATCGTACAAATGGCTGCGGCCAGATTCGACCGACATGACCAACCAACTACTGCACCAGATATACGCGCAGCTGGGCAATGGGCCTACTATCGGAGGGATTACTCCTTCGACTAGCTCGTCAAATGACGAAGCCAGATGGTTGTCGGCGACGGAAAGGATTAATATATGCTGGTTCCTCAGTCTCACCCTTAGTCTGGCCACTGTACTCGTTGGGATCCTGTGCATGCAATGGGTTCGCGAATACCGACATGACATAGCCTTGCCCCACGCCGATGCCATATCACTCAGACAAATGCGCTTCGAAGGTCTGGTCGCGTGGCAAGTGCCAAACATCCTGTCATCACTGCCATTGATGCTCCAAATCGCGCTCGTGCTATTTTTCATCGGCGTCACTGACCTCCTTTGGTCGCTGAACTATCGAGTGGCAATCCCCATCACTGTTGCCATCAGCTTTCTTCTGATCTTCCTGTTCGCGACCACGATGCTTCCAGCGTTCCAACTTCTGTGGAATGGTGGCCGTTGCCTACGGCAGTGCGCCTATAAGTCCCCACAGTCATGGATCTTTTGCCAATTGACCTTGTTCATCGTCAAGTGCCTTAGACCCTTCTCTTGGGTTGTTCCAACGGTCAAACAATGTCGTTGGACTCTTCGCTCTTTCACGCATTGTCGTAGTTGGAACGAATATGACTTTGTATGGCAGCAAGCAAGACGGGGGGTAAAACCTCAGGAACACCAGCAACCCCACCAAGGAAAACCTGACGACCTCTCTACTGGCCTCACCTGGATTGTTCAAAACTTCAAACAGAACGCGGATGTTGTACATGCGATACACCACTGCTTGCGGGATGTTTCATTGCCTACGGCGGCGCGTGTCGTTGGCGCCTTGGATTCTCGTGTGGACCAGCGATTAAGCTCAATGCTTCGACCTCAGCTACTCCGATCGTATACTGGGGAACGTCGGTTTCTTCAGCCCCATAGCGAGCTCAAACGAGATCTGATCCTGGCATATTTTCATGAGATCCATCGCCAGATACACCCCGAGTCAGCGATCTATCAACTCGAACATATTGTTCGCCTCATGAATAGTTCGGAGCACTGGAGACTCCGACCCTACCTCGAGTGGCCTATACAAGACATACGCGTTTACTCTGAGGGTAAGTTACTTCGATTCATTTTTGGGCCCTTATGGTATATTTACGACAAGAATAGAGATCATCCACGAATTCCTGCACTGCCTAATCGCCGAGTTCCGAAACAGTAGCACCTTCACGCGTTCCGAGATTCTAGGAGTGTGGAAGGTTATCCAGGACCTCTCCCGCAGCTTGAACGAACGCAACTATTCATCCAGTTCAACCAAGGTCCTGATGATATCAACCCTTATCGGCCAATTGGACCAGTGGCTCAAAAGCCCGTCGAGGCATATAAGTCTCAATCGTGCGGAACGCGTGAGGCTTTGCGTACAAGGTCTCATCGACCTGTTTTTCCCCTGGCCAAGCATGACAATGAGTAGATTGAAATCATTCCATCAAGATATTTCTATAGTTTATAGGATGATCGAATCTGTGAATGATCTGATGGCGGAATTGGATCTTGCGGGGGTAGTTGGAGTACCGGTGCTAGACTCATCGCATCGGGACGGTTGGCTGTCTTTGATCCGCCAGCTGGGGCAGGACGGGGAAACATGTTCGTGAAGCGACATCACGTTTAGTTACTTCGCTTGGACAGCGGCATCTGGTATTCAGTTCCTTCTCACCTCAATGACTACAATGAAAATTAAATGCGTATGATAATATTGTTACACGACCTATACAATGCTGGCGGTATTGTGAGAGGACCTCTAATGGTCAAAGAAGTCCAAAGAGTAGATATTATACCTCCACTGGCTACACCTTTTGTGTTGATCTGTCCATGCGTAGAAGGGGATCGTAATTCATTCCGGAGTGTAGGGGGGCAGCTCCGGAGCCTGCTGCCTCTGTAACTGCCTCAACACCTGAATCTCCTGCCTTAGGTTCTTCACTTCCTCCATCAACTCCTCCGTTACTCTCGAAGTTGTTGGTCCGCTGGCCGAAGCTATTTCTGCTCGTAAGGTCCGCATACGTTTATTCGCTGCCCGAATTTGATGTTCCACAGAACGTGATCCCGCTGAGCTCGATGACTCTGATTGTGTACGCGAAGATATGGTCCCTTCCATACTGGGCCGAGTATGGGGGCTCTTGGTTGGACGCGGGCCAGGTGAGGAAATCGGGGGTGTTCGTCCATCCTGTGAACTCTCGTTCAACAAGCCCAGGAAGGGGCTCACAGACGTATCTGCGAAGGAGGAAGAGGGTTCATGTCGGTTTTGGTCCGATTTCGTGTACATTTCCATTGTGAACGCTCGTGGGATAGTTGGCCCTGGACTACTTGGTTGTTGGTAGCGCATTCTGTCGCGGCGGTAACAGTAGAAGAGGATGGCAAATCCTATAAGGATGGCGAGGCCACCTATCACACCTCCTACTATAACTCCAGCGGAGACGCCCGAACGGTTGGTTGTATTGGACGAGGTGTCCCCCGCGGAAGGTTTGGAGGTCTGCGTTGCAGTGGGCGCATCAGCATTGGGGGATTCAGGGATATCAAGAACGAAATCGGTCCTGGTTGTATGGTCACATGGGTGAGAAATGCGCAGCCCGAGAGAAACAGAGAGCCACTCACGTATAAATGGCATAGTCAAAATTGAGGTATAATTGGTAGTTCACGTCGGACATCGATATCCTCATATGATGGGGTTCTTGGGCAAGCCCTGTCTTGCTGAATACCGGAGATTGATAGTCGCGAACTTGTCTTGCGGGTTGCGTCGGGTCTCCAGAGTGGTTGAAAAACCCAACATGTTGGTTGTCGAGGGTGAAATTGCATTCCGTATTGACAGTGATACCTTGCCCTTCGTTGTAGAACAACGTGAAGAATATATAGATGGCAGTACCTAGTTGACAAGCGGAAGGAGGTCAGTCAGATGGGCCACCACTTTGAGAGCCCGAAATAAGTCGACATACCGTTAAAGTCAAAGTCTATCGTGTTGGGGGTGATATCGTCGTAGGGCCTGAAAGTCGCTCCCGTTGCCGTGCGGTTGAACAACCGGTTAGGATCCGGAAGGATCGCGCATCCTGGGCATACCTGGTTCCCCCAGACGGTCGGGGGCGCGTAGGTCGGAACGATCCCAGTTGTGGAATCCCCTCCTTGGTCATCAATGGTAACATTCCTTAGCGCAGCAAACACTGGTTGCAGTAGGGTGGACAACGTGAGGAAAGTGAAGAGGGGGGATAGTATAGAATAAGAGGTTAATCCATAGCCGAAGGTGCTGCCAGCGTACATTGGTGGTGAAGAGAATAAAAGAAGCGCTCATTGAAAGCTTAGGACAGGTCATGTCCATCAGGACGTAGCCAGGGCCGTGCCGCCATCATCAGGTGTTGGCAGCTGCTTGTAAATAGGGTCCTATCTCGGTTACGAAGGCTGGGATGGAAGAGAGAGGGACAAGAGAGAGAGGAACAAGGAAAGGAGGAGAGTAATTCGTCTCCAGTGATTGAGAATATTATACGTGGGACCCAGTCGGGCTTTGTGGAGGCCGCGGTCTCGTTGCACGGTCATCACGAAGCAACGAGTGAGGCGGTGATTGAGTTTGGTCTTTCCCACGAGTGTTGAATCCAACGAGATCCAACGATATTGTGAGGTACCACCTCGTACTACATGAAGAATCGTATCATAAAGTCCCCATGGTTATTTAAGTGGCCGCGAATGAGCATACAAAGGCTTGGGTTCGAGTTACACCATTGAAATTTGTTTAATAGCATTCGAGGGATTCCCAAAACAAACATCTCGTCACTCGTCCTGCCATTCGAACGTTCCCACGATTGCTGTTTTCCCCGACACGGACCCTCTGTTGGGTTTCAAGATTGTCATCCTCTTCGCCTTGTGATCGATAGCGGTCCTGGAAGCAACGATCAACGGCGAACTTCATTCGTAGAGAGTTTAGCGTACACAACAATGAACCCCTCGACAGTCAAATCCAAAATTTCCTCATCATATCTCTCATTCTCATCAGGGTTAAACGGTGCCATGATTGCAAGAACTCTGTTGAGTAGACCTGACCCGGGGAGACTGGGGTCGACCGATATAGGTTGCATCTCTGATACAACACGTCTCGCGCCAATAGGAAGTGCGGAGGCAGGGGCCATCGCTTCTGCGACCGGCCATCACCAGATGGAGAAGAAGGAAGTTCCTTTCAGTCAGTGGGTTAAAAAAAGAGTGCGCGTATGAAGCGCTCACCGGTGCCGATTCGGAACATGGACAATTCGCTGAAGCTAATGGTCGTGGAAGCGGGAGAGAGGATCAGGTCACTATTCGGTTCACCAGCAACGGATACCGAATTTGATGGAACACCGGGTGGAGGTCGGATATTGGTTCCATACATATAGGTGTGTATTTGATGACTGTGGACGCGTTCGCGAAAGGCGCTGTCCAAATCCACGACCTGTTCGGTGGATGAGGATGATGATAGATGCGAACAGGAAGCGCATAAGGCTCACACCCCCAGATTTTGGTACTTTGATGACCGTGAGCTGTTTGCTGTAAATTTTCTTCATCTCCGCACTTAACTTCTCTTGACCGACTACGAGAATGATGTTGACTGAGCTTAGAATATCAGTACTGTGCCGGTGGGCAGTGTAAGCGGCCATCGCCTACTTTTGAATGCGTCCACACAAGCTTTAATCAGCCGTTGTCTAACCTCTGTGGTAGCCGCAGGTCCAGATGAAAATAGGGCGGGCGTATCAACAATACAGCCAGAAGCCTTGCCTAACTAAGAACGTAAGCCATGGAAGCAGGGAATGTAGACCAGGGTTCACACCTTCAGGATTCTTGTCGAAGCGTTCATCCATGTTCTCTCCAATGTTACGGATCAAACGTTCCATGAGTTGTGGGTTGCGCTTTGCGTCTGCGTGGCCATACCAGTACACAAGTGGGAAGAGGGTATTCGAGCTCAGAGACATGGGTGCAGTTGTTGCAGCAGAACCGAGGGGCGTTGCGGCAGAATAGGTATGAATCGGATCGCGGACAGCTGCAGCAGACAGTGCCCCGGGTGCTGCCCATCCGCCCTACGTACAGGACGTGCTGTCAACACACGAGTAATAAGGATATAACCATTGGAACGCACGTCGTTCGGGTCTATATTCACGAGTATAGGCGACCACCCTTGACCAGCCCGAACGCAGTAATTCGTCAGGATTTTGCAAAGTGTCGTTTTCCCCGAGTTTGTAGGACCTATGACGAGAACTCGAGGAGACTCTGAGGGGCGGGCATTGCTTGGCGGCTCCCCCGGTGTCAGAGATGATCCTGTGAGTGTCAGCAAGGATCGAACGCGCATTTTCTCAAGCGCGATGTGAAGATTGCCATACGCTTTCATTGGTGTTTCTTCCGACACATATTCAGTGGAGGGTTGGCCTGTAACGTGTTTGGAATACAATAAGTTTCATCTTCACCGAATGCAACGTTACGGGATGTGAAGACTTATCTCAATTGTACAACCTCGCCAGGTAAAAACTGCCGCCTTGCACTCGAACCCAAAGAGGTAGTACTTCCCTGGGACCAACTCCGCACCAAAGATCTCGGCCTTTCCTCTCACGAGCTGGGAAACAATCAATAGAGTTGTTCTGTGGCAAAATACGCGAGAATGAAGAGAGGTTACCGTACCTTGATTGCTAAAGTTGTTCCAGGATCAAGCTCGAAGCGATACTCTGACTCAGGCTGCAGAACCCATTCCTGCGTCGCTGGCGATGTGGTCTGCGTGCTCATTGGTTAAGTTACTACAACAAATGAGAGTGTATGTCCCAGGAGGCTACACCGCGGATTTATCTGTTTCGTTCTGGTTGGTTGGTCACAGTTCAAGGGGATGGAGCAGGAGATCGCAGATGCCGATAGATGCTGATGCAGTGTAAAGAAAGAACAGGTCGCAGGAATCGCAGGAACAACAGGTGAATTGGTAGCAGATGGACAGCTTCGAGCTGTCGGACTCTCCAGGTTACTACGTAGCGTGAGCAACGTCTGGCTCTGCCATGTGAGGATGACATAAGCGTCTACCCGCTGATATGTCACAGTTGTGGTTCTGGTTGGAACAATCTTGATATTTTTGATCATTTTCCAGCCGCTCGCTTGTGCATCATGCTCCATTAACACCTTCCTATCAGCACTATACACTTTTCAGATAGCCATATCGGACTCGCTTCACCCGGGCCCTGGACGCACGGAACATCCCTGAGGTTATCTCGGGCCCGTGCGTTTAGCATCTCCTCGACTTCGCAGAACATGTCAGTTTTGCATCTTACGCAAGGCTTCGTCTTGATCGGAGGAGTACGGAGTTAATTAGAGCTTCTGCGGATGGCTACATGGGAAGCGTGGCTTGGTTGTTGTATCCATCTTCTCCCAAGCTTCCAAAAGCGAGTCCGCCTTTCTCTGCTCGCCTAAAAATAGTCGTATAGCCGACATGTTACGGCAGAACTGCATTCGTAAGATTTCTTTGGTTGATGGAGTACATTGGACTGTGCGTATATAGGTATGACAACTATAATTGATTAAACTTCACCCGCCCTATTTTGCGTTCTCCCCCCTCCATTACTTTGAGCGCCACCTCATACTCCCTGTCCGTCGCCGCTCCTGTCGCCTGTCAAATTGCAGTCATACCTCAGGGCTGACATCACGTACAACAATGAGCTACAACAGTGACCATTCTGAGAAGCTGGAGCCACCTCCAAGCAAACATGTTCAAGGTCATGTCGTTGTGCAAGACGAGGTCGATGTCGCAGCAAAATTGGCAGTCAGTGCGGATAGTGACGTACCTTTGAGCCCAGAAGTCGCTTCACGTCTTCGGTACCCGAGGCTTCCACCTCAAGTTCATCCAGAGTGCTGACGGCTGGCATCTTGACAGGCGGAAGATTGACCTACACCTCATGCCCTTGATGTGCAGTACGTTCTTCGTGTTTCACATCAGGCTATTGATCTTTGACAGGACTGCTATTCCGCCGTAACAGTCTTGTATTTGTGAGTGGACTTCGCTAGCCATCCTTCCGCCTTGCTGATCGCCTTCAGGATGACTTTCGCAGACAAGACGACACTTGCACAGTCTGCAATATTAGGGATTATGTTCGTGCATTTACACATTGTATATTCTCCGAGTTTCAAGCCTCATTCGGTATGTTGTTCAACAGGCCAGGCGCACACATTAATCAAAATCAATTCAACTGGCTTGGCACAATATTCTACCTCAGCTACCTGGCCTTTGAGGTACGTTGCTAGGTATCACAGAAGGAATTTTTATTGAACTGCTCCGCAGTATCCCCAAAACCTCGCTCTTCAAAAGTTTCCGGTCGGCAAATGGATGAGGTATGAATCATCTCTTGAAATGACCTCGAACACCGGGCATCGGTAATGACAAAGTTAACGTTAATCATATCTTACAGCATAAATATTTTTATCTGGGCTGTCGCTCTGTTGGCTCATGCGGCTTGCAAATCCTTCGGCGGTTTGTTTGCTGTACGATTCATCCTCGGTGCCTGCGAAGGTGCGAAATGATGCTGTTATTATTAGTCAAGCCCTCCGCGTCTGACTACCTATGGTTTCGCAGGTGCTATTACACCCGGTTTCATGATTGTCACATCAATGTTCTACACCAGAGAGGAACAGACCAAGAGGGTAGGGTACTGGTGTACGTGACGTGCCATCCCGCCAAGAAGTTCATTTATCTCATGAAACTTCAGTCCTCATGAACGGCATGGCGATCATATTTCTCGGCTTCGTGAGCTTTGGGGTGCTTCACACTAAGGTTTGTTCGTGCGTTTAAATCCCACATCCCGTGTTGACTCGTCGATCCAGACTGGTAACTTCATGCCCTGGCAATGGTAAGTTGCGCCAACACTTCGTGTTGCGCGTTTCATTTGACGGGCGTTCGAATTTTTCCAGGCTCATGATCATCACCGGCCTTATCACGCTTGTGACGTCCATCATCTTCTGGTAAGCGTCATTACCCCCTTTCGACATCCAGTTCTTCTACATGAATCACGAGTCTGACGGCAACATCTTCGATTGTGGGCGTTTAGGTTCTTCTTCCCAGATAATCCTGCGAATGCACGCTTCTTGAGCGCAGAAGAACGTGTACAAGTAGTTCAACGCATCAAGGTCAACCAGACAGGTGTGGAAAACAAGAAATGGAAACGCGAGCAGTGAGTTATCTGTCTGAGATTATAGCCTCTGGCAATCTTGCGGAGGGCACTATGAACCGTGACCTGATGACTTCATACGTTAGGTTTATCGAAGCCTTCACGGACCCCAAAACCTGGTTGATTGCATTTTACGCAGGCCTAGGGTAGGTGTGGTCTGATATATGCGTAGAAAATGGTATCGGAACTCACCACCTTCAATCCGAATTCCAGGAACGTGTTCAACTCTGTATGTCAAATTTCTCTCTCCATCTATCAAGACCTTGTGACATACATTCCAAAAATAGATCACCAATCAACGTCTGATCATCGTTTCTATGTTCGGTTTCACGCCTATCCAAACCACCCTAATTAGCTGCGTTGATGGTCTACTTGAGAGTGCGTACTATTTTCGCTCCCGGCACTCGTGAGCATTGATTAAAGTATTCGTTATGGCGTCTAATTATTATTGATATAGTCGTTTATATTTGGCTTGCCGTTACCATCGCTTCACGTCGAGAGATTGGCAGGGGATATACCGGGGCAATGATGTTCCTTCCCGCCATCCTGGGCGCCATTCTCTTGAACACACTTCCACAGCATAACAAGATCGGCTTGTTGTTCTCTTACTGGCTGACAAGTATGCTCCGTCACTGTCGCCTTGGGGGGTGAACGCTTATTCTATCTTCCTACCCTCAGTCACTGCAGTCTCGCCTTTCGTTATCCTCTTGGGCTGGACTGGTTCAATAGTTGCTGGCCATACAAAGAGTGCGTGCTTTGCCGCCTTCTCAGTGGAATCTGGATCATCTGACTGGGTACAGGAACGACTGTCAATGCAATTCTCTTCGTTGCTTACGGGGTTGGTAACGCTGCTGGTCCCTTCATGTGGAAGAAGGAATACCAACCTAGGTAAAATATTTGCCTCTCTCTCATCCTTCAATCAATCACTCACTGGCGTCACCCCGGCGTAGAAACCGCGTACCGTGGATTATCAACACCGTCGTCTTCGGTGGTTGCGCGCTGGCTCTTCTCGCATTACGGTTCTATCTTGCTTCGCAGAATAAGACGAGGGAAAGGGAAAGCCATGACGATACTTATGACGATGTATATCTTACCCACATCGACGAGAAGGGAAACACTATAGAGAAGAAAGTCGACAAGGTACGTTTGCTGATTTCCTTTCATCCCCTCACGTCAAAATAACCCACGCGTCGACAGGCCTTCCTGGATATCACGGATATCCAGAATCGCGAATTCCGCTATGTGCTATAACCGTAGCGTATGTAAATACCTGACGCTTAATGTAATCGTTCGGATTGTGTAGCAAAGCTAGTTTACTCACTTCCTGCTTCTTTTGTGAAAGCCACCCATATATTATTCGTTTAGTATTCGATTGGGCTTGGGTTTTGTCTTCATTTCAAGCTGTCCGTTATTGTATCTCCGTTATTAGTAGGTTTCGAACATGAATTGGATTGGATCAAAGGGGCAGCCTTGACTAAATCACTGCACCCTGAAAGCATGGCGAAGAAGCAGCTCAACGAACTTGTGAAAGAGAACTGGTAGTCCGCTAAAGACCACAGGGATTTTCGCCTCAACGTCCGTCCAACTCGCCGCGCTTGACTCGAATCTCTGATGCACATTGAGGAAGGAAACAAAGACCTGAACTTGCCTCGACGTAATCATTCTTCAAGAGCAAAAGCCCGCAAAGGCGGTGAAAGCATTTTCGCGTTCACTCGACTCTCCAGCCTCACAGTGGAACCGCTCAAATGCAGTATATGTATATCGCACACAGTCTGAGGCCTACGCCAATCGAAGTCGAGAAAAGAAAACTGTCATCAGGGCACAGTCCGGACGGAGTGACCCCAAAGAAAAGAAAGCGTAGGCCCCCTGCCTAGATGTTGATGTTGACGGGAGCGCAGTTCAAGACGTTGATCAAGCTCGGCTGTGCACATATAAGCGTCAATAATCTGCAAAGGAATCCAGAGGTAGGGAAGTGTACGTACGAAGTTGTTTCCCTCGCAACAAACGGGCTGAGCAGCACAATTATTGCCATTGATAGCGCCGAGGGCGGCGATAGGGGTGCAGTCAACACCGATGAGGGGGAGAAGGTTGACCGGGATATCGAGGACGCCAGCACCGGCAGCGTCGCTGTGGTCCGCCTGCTGAACCTGATTGCCTAAGGGATATGAGCGAAAGGTCCACCAGAGATTGGTATTGAAAGGCTCACAGCAAGAAAGTGTGCCGACACTGCACTGACCAACGGGCTCGCTGGGAGCGGGAGCGGCCTGCAGGAAAATATTATGCATGAAGAGTGTCCTACATCAAATTGCATACAATCAACTCACCGTGACGATGGCAGCGAGGGCAGCGAGGGCAGCGACAAAGGCGTGAGAGAACATGTTGAGACGGTTTGAGGGAGGCGTGGAAAGGAGTGAACGAGAGTTGAAGGAGGTAGAAAGAAAAGGGTACTGAAGGAGCCCAGTCCCCTCTGGGAACCTTTATATACCATTGCTATATTATCCGATCGTCCACATCGAGATCGAGATCGAAGGGTTTGCCGGAAGTCCATGGATTTCGTCCAAGTGAACCGCTCGCAGAGCTTCGGAGAGCCAATGGAGAGTGAAGGAGGGGAGCGGCCGGAGCATCATGCTCCGACGATAGACAAGTTAGGTGGAGAAGGACAAGTCTTCCACCGACGACGGACGAGTTAGGTGGAGAAGGATAAGTCTTCAACCGACGACTTCATGTCTGATAGTATTAGAGCTTTAGGTCCTATTTTAGGATGGCGGACCAAGGCAATAGGAATGGGAATCACAGTATCCTCGTTTCATGCAATCAAGATTGCTCAACAGGACTGGCGTCAGAGTCAACCTTAAGACGGGTATCGAGAGGCCGAACCATAGTAGAAGAGGCTCGAGTACTGCCATTAATAGCTGCCGGTCCCGTTCCACGATTAGTGTACGAAATGACACATCCTTGCTCCATCAATGACAGCTGTTCCTCGTAGAACAAGGAATGTCTCCTTCTCTCAGATGATCGCCGTCAAGTGGGTGTTTCAGATTTCTGCGTGGCTCAATATTACAGTCGAGTACCCCCGAGCAGGCGTAATCTTGACTATTTGGGCGAAGGGAAAGGTCTTTCGAATGCAAGCAGTTCAACGCAGCAAGGTCAACAGGCCGGGTACGGAAAACAAGAAATGGAAGCGCGAGCAGCGAGTTGTTTGTTTGAGACTATAATATTCGGCAATCTTGCGAAGGGTACCATGAACCACGATCTAACGATCTCATCCATTAGGTTCATAGAAGCCTTCATGGACTCTAAGACCTGGTTGATGGCGTTTTACGGAGGTCTGGGGCAGGTTTAGTCTAATATATGCGTGGAGAATGGTATCGGGAACACCACCTTTGACCGAAATTCCGGGAACATGCTCAACTCTGTATGGCAACTTTCTTTCTCCATTAGGGAGACAGGTCGATTGCGAGTCCGTTCCGCAACAGAAGTTACCCACAAGGCGGTAGCTGGTTGAGGTGAGTAGGACAGTGGAGACGTGGAAAAATTACCAGCTGCCTGGTTACTAGAAATATGAATAGAAAAACCGTAAACTATCCCAACCATTTATTGGCCCCGGCATTCCTACTCGGCTAAATGGGGTAATCAGACTGATCCGTTGATTCCACGGGTCAGACAATCCCCCACCAGGTCGCTTGACGCGTTATCACGTCGTGGAGTGCCGCCGCTCTACAACTGCAACCACAACTGAAACACCATATCATGAAACCCCTTCGATTTACGCTGGAGGTAGAGAAACGTCAATACAGCACCGACAGGCCCTTCATGATACCACAACTATTCAGGACTACGAGTTCCGCTGTGTTCTAAACTGTAGCGTAATTATTTAACACTTAATACAACCATCCAGACCGTGTAGCAAAGGCAGTTTTCGTACTTTCATATATTATTCACTTAGTATTCCGATTGGCCTGGGTTTTGCGTCCATTTCAGGTCGTCCGCTACGTGTATCTTTGTTATCAACGGGTTGTGAATATGTATTGGACTGGACCATGGTGGCGACCTCGACTAAATCGGTACGCCCTGAAAGCATGGAGAAGAGCCAACTCAACGGACTTGTCAGTGAGAGTTGGTGGTCAGCTAAGGCAACATCCATCCGATTCACCACGCCTGATTACGAGCCTCTGATACCACTTGAAGCGACGAACCCAAAGACGTAAAATTCCCTCGACGTAACCATTCTTCAAGCTTCAAGCTTCAAGACGGAACGCTCACAAAGACGGTGAAAGCATAACTTCGCCTTCGTTACTTCGGCACTCGAACATCACGCCAGAACCACTCAAACGCATACACGTATATTGCACCCACTCTGAGGCCTACATTAGTCGAAGACGAGAAAGAGAAGATTATCATCAGGGCACAGTCCGGGCGACGTGGCCCAGAAGAAAAAGAAAGTATAGGCCCCTAGCCTAGACGTTGAGGTTGACGGGGGCACAGTTCAAGGCGTTGACCAAGCCGGGCTGTTCGCATATAATTGTGAATAATCTATAACTGGACTCGGAAGTGGGGAGGTGCACGTACGATGTTGTTTCCCTGGCAACAAACGGGTTGAGCAGCGCAATTATTGCCATTAAGACCAATAACGGCGGCAATGGGAGTACAGTCGATGCCGATGAGGGGGATGACGTTGATCGGAATATCGAGGACGCCAGCACCGGCAGCGCTGGTGTGGTCCGCCTGCTGAACCTGGTTGCCTGAGGGTGGGGTGTGAGCGAAAAGTTCATCAGAAATTGTTATCGGAAGGCTCACAGCAAGAAAGTGTGCCGACGTTGCACTGGCCAATGGGCTGGCCCGGGGCAGGAGCGGCCTGCAGGAGAATAATAGGCGTAAGGAGTTTTCTGCATTACATCGCACCGCACACAACGGACTCACCGTGACGATGGCAGGGAGGACAACGAGTGCAGCGACAAAGGCGCGAGAGAACATGTTGAGGCGGTTTTGGAAAAGGCGAGGAAAGAAGTGAGCGAGGGTTGAAGGAGCTGGAGAGGAAAGGGAACTGGGGAAGCCTAGCCGTTCCCGGATGCCTTTATATACCATTGCTGTATTGTTCCGATCATCCACATTGAGAGCGATCTTGAAAGGCTTGTCCAAAGTCCATGGATCTCGCCCAAGTGAGCGGCCCGCAGAGCTTCGGAGAGCCAATGGAGAGTGAACGAAAGAGAGCGGTCGAAGCACCGCATTCTGAAGATGGACGAGTCAGGTGGAGAAGGTCAAGTCTTCTACGGACTTCTTCACGTCCGATAGTATTAGAACTTCAGGTCCCATTTTAGGATGGCGAACCAAGGCACTAAAAATGGGAATCACGATATCCTCGTTTCATGTAATCCCAATTTCCTCAACAGGACTCGCGTCAAAGTCATCTTTAAGAAGTCAACCACAAGACAGCGTCGAGACGTCTCACCATAGCAAGGAGAAGCTCGAGTATTGTCATGAGTGTTTGCTCATCCGCTCCGCGGTAAGCGTACGAAATGACACGTCCTCGCACGGCCAGTGACATCTGTACATTTGTTCCGCATAGAATTAGGAGCAAATGGGGTGTTGTGCTAATGCCAAGGGAGATAGATATATAGCGTCTCAGATGATCATCACTAAGTGCGGGTTCCGGGTTTTTGCGCGATTCGATCTTACAGTCGAGTGCCCGAGCAGGCATAATGTTGACTATTTGAGCGAAGAGAAAGGTCCTTCGAAGGAAGCATCGGATCTAGGTCTACGGTAATTGGTTAGAGAAGATAATGAACATAACCACATCAGGAAGGAAAAAAATACAGCTTGATACAGCAAATCGACTATAATGATACTTCCTGCCATTCACAGGAAGGCATTCAGTTTCACGGGCTTACGAACGGCCGCTGAATTCCCTTCGTTGAACTTGTACGACACGCGGTAAGGTTCTACCACCTGTTTTCGCGCAGCGGATTTCGAATTAGTAGTGGGGCTAACGGTAATCGCGCGTCCAAAGAAATCAGTAGGAGTCTAGCATGCAAGTCAGAAACCAGGCTGCGGAGCTGAAAACGTAAGTAATTTACCTTGTCGGAAATATCTGCTGGATTCGTTTTCAGCTTCTTCTGGGCAGGTCCAGAAGACTCCACTTCGGGGTAGTGGTTTGGTTCGCTACTTCCGTATTGCATCAGAACCATCCTACATACTGTTTATCGGCGACGAGATCCATACCCTGGTAGTTTGTCCGTATGGCGTTTTCCCGTTTTCCCTTTCTCAATAATACCGAAGTCCCGAGCCGCCAACCTGGCGTCGACCTAGAAAGCTCGAGTTGGACAATAGCATAACGCAATACAGCATATACTACTTACTTCCGTAGCGACCATGTGACGGACAGCGTATCGCGATGCGGCAACGTCGTTCGCCCTCTTGCCATCGTAAGTGATGAATACATCGATAGGACTACGTAAAAGATCAGTCAGACAGGCATGGTTATTTTCACTCCATCGATTACGGGCTCACGGTTCCAGGCGGTACGATAATTGTCCTTCTTCTCCCCTGTCCAGAACAAACCTCAGCTCCAACGCCGCCATGATTTCGATTAGTCGCGCCAGCAACAATCGCTCCTCGGCCCGGATAACTTGGCTATTCACCTACGCGACGCATCAGTGGCTCAAACTCGACACATAGAGGCTGTGGCTGACAGGTCTGAGGGGCGGAGATATGATTCGGTTGATGAACGGCGTGAACTCAAGTTGGAGTGTCGGAGTGCTGATAAGGTGTCTGTAAGCTCCTCCTTCCTGGCGGAGTGTGGCGTTGCGAAGACATCGGACAAAAGACTCGTAAATTTCCTCATTTGATTTTGTCAATTGATGATGCTGAGTGCGACATTGGTGAGCCGACAGTCTTTCGTTAGAACATATAGACTAACCTCCCAATCAGAGAAATTACGCTCTATCCGTTGAGAGCCCCGAGTCTGGAATAGTGGATAAAACGGAACAAGAGTGTAGGGCAAATACGGGAGCAGGGCGAATTCACCATCGACGAACATCGATGAGGATAACGTATCATATGCAATTAGCCATTCATTTGCGCTTTCGTAGCGCGAGAAGTTGGCATCATGCTGTCGGACAGTTGTATAATGCTCAAAACAACCTGAAATCTGTTAGCGACGAAGAACCATCAGAATCTGGGATTTACTCACCATTTGCGATAGCCGCCTCCTTACCGCTGCCCTCAATCTCGTGACAAAGTCGATTTACATATCTTGATTCTTGTTCTTCTGTCATCCCGAGCTCTTTAACCCGCTTCTTGGTCAGCGGGCTGAAGATACTGTTAAGAACCGAAAGGATGGATGTTTCTCCTTCTTTCATCCCACTGGTGGCCTTACGAATGACCGTTTCGGTGACGTCCTCTTTTCGTGATTTAATGAACTACGCGCAAAGGTCAACCCCTATAGCATACATCAAGTGGGGCGATGTTCGATGCACTTGCCTGTAGTGTATTAATACATCCGCGGAGATCGCCCTTCGCCATTGCCACAAGGGTATTCAGCGCCTGTGTATCGGCTTTGAGGCCTTCATTGTCACAAATTTCCTGGAGACGCCGGACAGTATGAAAGTCTGCTGGACGTGTAAACCGCACTTGGTAGGCATGAGGCCGTAGTCTAACCAACGACGAGGCATTGACGTCGTTGCAAATGCAGATTATCGGACGGAGAAGGGGTCTTTGAGCACCGGGTTGTTGTTTTTGGCCGGGCCGTCCTAAAAGGATGGTTGATTACACGAGTAAGTGTTCTTCACCCATGAGAAACGTACTCTTCTTCCACTTGTTCTGCGTTAATTGTACGAGGTTGTGGACAAAGGAGTTTGTCTGGAGAAACTGTGTCAGCCTTTTGAATGAACACGTTGGGCATACTGGCTCACGTTGTCGCCAGCTCCAGTTGCACCGTCAATTTCATCAATAACCAACAAAACGGGCTTTGTGCCATTTACTGCGACTCCGGATTCCAGAGCGGGACGTATTCGTTCATCGACTACGTTTCCGACGCGAGCGTCGCTAGATGCATGCGATGTTATTTTGGTTTTCTAAACCGTCCGCTGAATCATGCGCACCTGGCGTTGATTTCCAAGACATCATAGCCTGCATGGCGAGCTACGACGTGTGCTAATGTAGTCTTTCCTAGTCCTGGAGGCCCAGAGAGAAGGAGAATCTAGTATCACGTTAGTAGCATTTTGAGGTGTCTATAAGAAGCTCCTCACCTTTTCTCGCGGTCGATGGTGCTCATCGTCAGCATTAAAATCCCCATCCCCATCACGTTGTCGTTTTTTCCCTTTCTTTCCGAAGACGCAGTAGTCCCATTGTTTGACCCACGCCATAGTCTCTCGTGCAACACGATCATTGCCTATGAGGTCCGTGAAACAGGTCGGGCGATAGCGGTCCGCCCAGAGGGTATCCTCCGTACAAACATCAGTGGTTATTATTCTCGAGGACTCTGTTGTCGGGCTAGAGGAGTTCTAGTGAGCACCAACTCTGTCTTTCTGTAGTTGAACGGCGCACTGCTGTAAGTCCTTGGCCATTTTTGCAGAGACTTCATCCAGGAGCCGATGGATTGGTGTATCGAGGAGGTTGGAAAAGGGGGAGTTCGTGGAGGTTAGCGCCTGAGAAAGATTCAATATCTGTTATCTACAAGGAGCGATATGCCTACCGGGGAAAGTTGCTTGCGTTTGCGTTTCTTCAGGAAAATGGTCGTTCCGCCGAATGTCGTCGCCCGGACAGAACCTGTGGGCGGTTCCAATGATGCTTCTTGGTAGGAATAGAGTAGAGAAGATGGTCGGCCAAACGCCGTGCCAGAGGAAAAAGAGAGGCCTACTTCAAATATTAATACACTAGCGTCTTATCAACGGCTCTGCGATGTCACCTTGTTCAGTGGGCGTTTCGAAGCCGCTGCGTAGGGAGGTCAATGAAGTGACTTCGGAGTTGACCACCGTAGAGCTTGAGCCTTCAGTATGAGTCTGCGGCGTCTTTGCCTTTGACAACAGGTTCGACAGGGTAAAAGAAGGAGCATCTAACAATATTATGAATGGTCAAAGTCTCGTGCTTGAACCGATCCTAGTGCTCACCTGTTTTAGGGAGTTCTTCAGGTTCCTTGAGTCTTGTTGTTTCCTCCGGCTGTGCACTGGTTAAGAGTTGGTTCGGTTTGAACGAGAATCCATTGATAGAAGCGAGTTTAGGGTTTGTTTCTGGAGTAGGGGTTGAACCAAGGAGTCCATTAGGTGCGAAGAGCGCCATTATCCGTATAACGTCGATCCTCTACGAGATTGCAAAGTTCTATTAGCCGAGCAGCACCTGAACAAATATTTGCGCGTAATTCAGTTGGTAATGTTATACAGGGTGTTGTAGAGGTTGGAGGCAAGAGAGACGCGACTCAACCCATAATCTGCTTCCAGTGGCGGACGTCACATCTCGTGATGGCGTTATTTGGCATCATCTCCCGAGTCAAATAATGTGATCTAATCGGTCCCCCTTAAGCTTAGGTACTCTCATATCATCGCGATGTCCAATGGACAGGGCTCAACCAGAAATCTTGCAAAGGGCAGTCAAGAAGGTAAAAAATATATATATATTCAGGCCTTATTTACTTTACTAATTCACAGTTCTCAGCCTTCCAAGCACTTATAAATTCGATTGCACCCGAAGCTGCTGCAGAGAAGGATGGAAAGCTTACACCTGAAGCCGTTGAAAAATTATCCGAAAAGCTGAAAGAGCTAGTGGGTGAAGATGCAGTCAAGGATTTTGAGCACCGCAGGAATGAAAGGGGTGAAGTACGTTTTTCTTGATTTTTGCACACATTTCACTCCAAACCAATTTACAGCTCGTGAATGAAGAAGGACTTCCTATTATCGACATCTCCGAACCCGTTCCACACTCTGAGGCAAAGGAACCAGAAAACCACCCTATGGTCCATGACGTTCCTCTAATTCGTTTATCCTCACTTCCGTCTGCGGCAAGAGAGAAATTGCGTCGGCAACGTGACCGGATCTTGGACGCCCTGGAGGAAGAAGAGCGTCTGGAGAATGAACGGCAGGAACTCGCTGAGAGGGAAGAAAGGGAAGAAATTTTACGGAGGCGCAAGGAGGAAGCCGCAAATGAAAAGGCGAGACTGCAAAAGGCGAAGGAACTCCAGAAGAAAATGGGCAAGGCCCTCATGCGCAACATGGGCTACTCTGGAAAGGGTGACGATTCTACACCACAAGAAGGAAGACCAGGGAAACGTGTGGATTCTCAGCCAGATACGAGCTCCGAAGTACGCAAAAAGTCGGTCACCTTTGTCGAAACCAGTAGCTCTGCTTCTAATGCGAGCAAGCCGGAATGGAGCGACGTGACTGCAGCGAGATTACGTTCTGGCCAGCGACCCACCCTATTCCAAGCATTTCGGTCCGATAGCAACCCTGTTAAACTCAGAGTTATTGAGCGCAACCCCGCGGGCCATACATCAACCACCTCCAACCGGACACCTTCTTTTGCTCAAACCATAAATGATTCTGACGACGAATCTGAACCAGAGGATAATCAGCTCGAGGCTGCCTCGGACGGCGACGAAAGCGGCATGTTAGCAGAAAAAGCTCCCGACAGCGAAGACGCAGAGTTGGAGCTTGAAGATGAATATGACTTGGACTATGCACGACACCAGCGAGAGGTAGCCCTGGAATACTACAAGAAGCGTAACACAATTGATCAAGACGCGGCAGAAGCCATGATGAACCATACGCACGAAGATGAGGATGTAAGTCACCGATACTTAACAAACTCACCACGACGGTCTCGACTCATAGAACTTTGGCTAGGAACCAATTCCTGATGTCTCAACCCCGAACAACCAACCTAAACCTTCCATCTCACGCTTCAAAGCTAATCGAATAGCATCAGCCTATGGGGCTTCAACCCGCACCGAACCATCAACATCCTTGGCAGAAACTGTCCTTCCTGAATCCACCGCTCGAACCATACAACATGCCATCCGCTCCGGTCGAATTGATGACGATAATCGCTTGGTGGGTGGCGAACACGATAGTGATAGTGAAAATGAAGACGAGGGATTGCAAGAAGTGTTGGGGCTACTCAGGAAGGGAGAGGTCTACAACCTTGGGCCGGAGGGTCGGTATCTGTATACCGGCCCCCAGTCGCAACTTGGTGCCGCTCCAGCTATCCCAGTGGATGCTTCCACGGAGCCACACACATCATCTTCTGACACAATCACTCAGGAACAGCGGCAACAACAGCGCCAGCTGCCACCCCTCGACAGACCCAAAGTCTCCAAATTCAAAGTTGACCGTTCTCAAGCTGGTAGGCCTTCAACAGCTTCCCACTCAGCAACCTCTATCCCACCCTCCTCTGGACGTTCGCCGCCCAAGCACCCATCCCCTCTCGGGGAAACGATCGTTGAGAAAAAGCAACCTAAATCTACGAATACACTAGAATCGACTCCTGCCCATCCATCGTCGTCGTCACGTTCAGGCCCGAAACTGAATACACTGGCACAGCCGTTTGCTTCGACAGTCATTGAATCACCCTCTTTCCCCAACCGGTCCAAGGAGCCCGCACAGTTGCCTGTTGGTACAGCTCCTCCGATGGTTATTGTTGATTCGCCATCGTTCCCTCCGCCTGGTCAACGATCACGGCGACCTGAGCGCCCACCTACAGTCGTTTCTTCACAGAGCCTTGTTACTGGTAAAATGTCTCAATCAAACGTAGTGGAAAGGCCCGCAGCTCCTTTGTCAGCGTCATCAATAACACGTTCACAATCAAATCCAATCGTAGCATCAATTGTCCCAGAACGCGTTGCTCCCCCGTCGGCAGCGGAGCGCAAGAATGTCGGCCAAGACGACACTCCTAATTCCGCACCTAAGAAAGTATCGAGGTTCAAGCAAGCCAGAGAAAATCACGCGTAGTGAGCCCCATATTCTATCCTAACAACTTTTCGGCTGCATGATTTTAGGATGATAAACTTTTCGTCAGTTGGGTTTCCTTGCACTAATACATATTTTACAACAATTGCTTGAAAGATTTGCATATATCTGAAAGAGGGGTGATCAAGAACGAAGGTGGAGAAAATCACCAGAAGAACGTCGCCAACCCTTATGTTAAATCAATTACCTCGCGTTTAATTCTTTTGCGGAAACTTGGAAGGACAGTGTGACCACGCCGCTTCGTCCTGGGTGTCTTCGAGTGCGTCTGCCGGTATCAAACGAAATCAAAAGCGACCAGATGGTAGCATTAAGGAAACGAACCTGCAAACGTGAAATCTCCTTTACATCATCAGAATCTGACTCCTGAGTAAGAAGATTCGGGAGGCTTGGTGTTGGTGATAACGTGCGCAGGACCTTTGGGGCTATGTCGTCGGCAATGAGGAGATCTATGGTATCATCAGTGTGCATTGGACGAGAGATCAGGCGACGTGCAATCACCGAGTGGCCGATATTTAAATTCGAACGTGAGGTATGGCTTGGTATCGATCTCCTTGGCCTGGACGGCGTCAATCACAGGTGCAGGCGAGATGTACTCCTTCCCAAACCTTCCATACTGTCAACTTAACCACCTTAACTCAACGGTGAGGAATGAAACGCACTGGACATGATGAGATCCGGCCTTTTTCGAGCGCTCGTGAACGACCTGAGCCTCGAGAGTTTGTCTTCCATATTCATGTTCCTGGACCCGGGTTGTAACACGCAGGACTTTGATCCTCCATAAGTGTAGCTTGATGACGCCGAGATCTCGTGTGTCATCGACATAGCCAACGAGGCTGTCATCGTCTTATAGAGGTCAGCTATCCCTGTTGCCAATGTCAGGGTAATGGAAACCCACCTGTAACTCGTATCGGAGCAAACATGAAGTCCCTGCGAGTATAATCTGATGTCCTTGCGTATGAAACACCCACACCATTGGGCTTGTCAGGATAGTTGTGGGCGTCTAACATGATATGTGTATCGCAAAGCACGCCATCAATGTAGATCGACGCTTTCAAGGGTGTTTCTCTCGTTGAATTGTACCAGTTAACAGCAAACTTCTACCAATGGGTAATAAACTCGACGTAAAGCAGGGTATGGTAGGTCCATTAAAGGTACGTACTTTGCCTGCCTCGGACGGAATCCAACAGGTAATGAGATTCCCTGAGTGTCGCACGTCGTACACATCGGTTGCGTCGCCTCCTATGGTAATCCAGGCCCAATACGGCCCATGCTGGAGCATGTGCATCTTAGACTCGTCCTAAGACAAGCGCGAGACAATAAGGGGAATTGCCTCATAGACCAATGAACGGCGAGGGGTTTATATATAATGTCGTGGTGTTTTCACGTGAGGCTTCCTTCTGCCCCTTCTGTTTCCTCCAATGCTAATAATGTTGATGTGCTGAGACCTAGAGCAGGGGGAAACTCCGATTATGCTGCGCGTTCAGTGACGTGATAGATGAATTTGCCCGCAACGTGTGATGCAGTTTATAAAAGTCCAGCGTCTATACCGGTCATGACTGGTATGTTCTGGATACGGGAAGACTTAAAAAGGCAGACCTCAAGATTGTCACTCCGCGAGCTTGTCTTCGGGTACACCCAAGGAGAAAATGGCCATCAAGGTTGCTGGGTTAGGTAGACATCACATTCCAAAGTCTAGTACGACTGAGCTCTGAGCAGTGCGGAATTAACGTGACGTTAATTAATTGTCACATCACGTGGATATAAAAAGTGACGCAGCCGTGACTGATATGAGAGTGCATCGACTTTGGCCACCAACCATCATAATGAATTCACCTCCAGACCCAGGCTCACCAACTGATTCCACATCTACCAGTGGCACTCCACCACCTGAAGAGGCTATTCCCGGCAATGTCCCAACGGAACCCCGCTCTTCAGGCCTAGGACTATTCCAACTTGCTAATCAGATCACGGCTACACTCTCCGGATCTTCCAAACGACGCAATCCTTCCAGTGGACCCAGTGGTGCGGCTTCATCTGCGCGTGATTCAAAGCAACGCAGGCGTGGTGATGGCTCGAGGTCTACGTGGGAAACGCGAGGTGATGTACAGGGCCCTAGGAAGGAGAAAGAGGAACTCGTCGACGCCAACATTGTCGATTATCTGCGAAAAGGTACAATCACGGTGCTTCTATCACTTGAATAAGACATATGAAGTGTTTTCTTCCAGAAATCGGAGATCCATTCCTAGAAGTGTCGACCTCAAATCCGTCGTCATAAATTCTATCAAGTATGCGCCTCATCACTTCCTGACCCAGCTGGAACATTCGCTGATCTCTATGCAGTAGTATCGCTTTCGTTAGCTTGCTTCGATGTCCCATGTGTATCAATGTACCAATACCAGCGTTTCTCATTTCACCGACCAAATCCATACATAAATCTAAGTCCTCTTGATGTCTAAGATACAATTGGCCTAAATGAAGCAATCGTACAAGTCCATGACTCTGCGGTATCAATAATTACACCTGTGCTCGTTTCAATCTGACCCACTCCCTCCCTTCTTCGGCGACGGTGGTTTCTTCCTCATCCTCTTCAATGAAAGGACATGTGATAGGGTTTCCTTCCCCTTTAATATTGATCCCTTCCTCTTCATCTTGGTCTCTCTTCTCTCCGACAAATTTGTCTGCATTCTCTGTATCGCAACTCCTCTCTCCTCTGTCGCAAAGTCAAACCCGCGTTCCACAGAGGTCATGCCAGTAGCCATATCCGTTCTACTCGCACACCTGATGTCCAGCGAAGGTCTAGGGAACCGGGGCTCGAGTGTGGCAACACTAGATCGCCGCGAGGTCGTACGAGACGTCAAAGACGACGTCGACGGACGCGCCTGTGCTTCCGCCATGTTTCTGAGCGCTGATCCAGGACCTTCCGAACGTGCAAGGCAGCTCAAGTCTTTGTACGACTCCTTCCGGCTGATCCACCGCACGATATCTATGTCAGTCGGACGGAAGATGAACTGCCAGCCTTTAAAGAGGTATCGGGGAGTCATCGCAAGTATAAATGTGAGGAGGATGCAAAACCAGAAATATGCCGAATGGAACAAGAAGAGATTGTTCCCGTATAGGGATGTAACGGCGTATCCCGGCGAGATAGTGGCATAGATTGCCTATTCATCGTTGTCAGATAATTTCAGGAATGATGATCTGATTACTTACACTGAATACCCAAACGATCACGATACCCAGGAAGACGGCAAAGAATATCCAGCCTGTCCAGGCTGTCGCATTGAAACCAGTATACAGGTTCGCAACCATGACGGCCGAGATAGCCATCGTCTTTGTCATAATCAGAATCCGGCGCCAAGTGAAATAATTCGGGGAACGACCCACCGTTGAGAACTCGGCTTGGACGACGTCAAACCCGTCGTCTCTGGTGCTTGTGGTTTTGTAGGAGTAGAGAATCAGGAAAAATATTACAGCAGACTTGGCAAGGAAAGTAATTCATCAGTGAGCCATTGGTTCAGATGCAAAAGGATACTCACCTGTACCACTCCATCGAACATATAAATAAAGAATAAGCGTACTCCAAACCAGGAACCCTCCCGTCCATAGTGATACAGTTCAGGAACTTGCATAAGTACATGTGCATCTACGTTGGGAGGCCTACGATCAGCGCTAACCAACGAAAGGTGGCGGCGAGCGTACCAAGGAACCTATCAAACAGCCCAATTCCAATCACAGGGGCAATAGTCCAAATTGAATTCCAGAACAAAACATAAATATAATCAAACACGCTATTGGAGTATAGTTAGTACACAAAGTATCTTTCTTGAAAGGACGCTCACAATTTTCCACTCCAACCGTTGTAGATCTGGAACCACCAGAGTATACCAGTTGGTACCATATTTTTGTAGAAGAAATTAAGGATCCTGCAGCAGACGTAACATTAGAGAACAGTTTGATGGTTAAATGCACGCTACGCACATCAATCCGTTACGTGCATAAGACCAGTGACCATGTACCAACAGCAATTTCTTAAGAAATCGGAACTACAGGAGCAGTTGAACATTACAGCACAAGGCATGCAAGGAGAGACCTACCTGTCCAATAGCATAGTCTGACGAGTTGACAGCCTGTAAGCCTTCCTCTCCAGAAATGCCAACACCAACATCAGCGGCCTTCGCAAATGAGTCAGCACCAAAGACGGGGAGTAGTGGACAGTATGAGCGTACCTGAATCATGCTAACGTCGTTTGCACCATCTCCAATAGCCAGCGTCATGGCACCGAGACCGTCTTTGACCAAATGGACTATCAACGCCTTCTGCAGAGGGGATACACGACAGCAGATGACGCCTTCACAAAGTGTGGCCAAATGAAGCAAGAGAGATTTATTTTCCTCGTCTGCGAATGCCTGAAATAGACATCAGCCAAAAATTCAAGAATTACAAGAGTAATTAGTCTCACCTCGAGTAAAGCAGCGCCATCTACAACAAGCACAAAGCCTCCCGGTCTCTCGCCGTTATCGGCGCCGACTATGGAAGTACTGGTAACGATCCTCTGCAGTGGGATGCCACCGTCTTTGTCCTTCGAGGGTGTAGACGACCCAGTCAGGTTAACCATCGACACTGAGGCATTAGCTTCAGGGAAGAACTGAGCCAGGGCGGTTTTAATCTGCTCTTGAGCAGGTCGAGGTCCTCCACGGACGATGATAATGTTGGAATCCGGACTTATTAGGTTTGTACTTCGTCCAATCGCTGCAAGCACACAGTGAGAAGAGTGCGCGTACGTTGTTGGGGGTGTACGCACCGATAGCTGTTTCCAGTTTATCTCCCGTCGCTACCCAAATCTTAATTCCCGCCCTCTTGAGATCCGCGATCGTTTCTGGAACACCGTCTTGTAGCTTGTCCTCAATAGCGGTAGCGCCAAGCAACCGGAGCTCCTGTTCTAGTTCATTGGATATGGCCTCGATCTGTTCCTCCCTGTTTTCCATTGCAATCGTGGCGTCATGATATCGTTTGCTCCAGTCCTCATAATCGCTTTCTGTCATACCACCATGAGCTATACTTTTCTAGTAATCCGAGAAAGAATGGACGCACCGTTGATGACCTTATACGCCAAAGTCAGCGTCCTCAACCCCTCATTGGCGAACTGGCTCAGGTGCCTTTCCGTCTCCTCCCTAATATCTTCATCCACGCCCCGTTTCAATCTCTCGAAAATTACGTTATCGGCGCCTTTCGTCAGCAAAAACAGCCGGCGATCATCCCCATCAACCCTCCTCAGGACCACACTCATCCTCTTCCTCGCGCTCGTAAACTCTAGAATATTCAACAACTCATACTTTTCCACCTCTTCCGACGACGGTGTCCTCAGACTGAGAATGTCTCGATCACGCCCAAGGAACTGGAACCCCACATCTGCTGCGGCCTGGACAAGGGCAGCTTCGTCTGGAGATTGGGCTTTGTACGTGATACGACCCGTCTCAGGATCCTGTGCAGTGAGAACGGTGTGACATAGGGACAAGACCGTAAAGAACCCGTTCAAATTGCGTGCGTGGCGTCGAGTCTCTGGATCGGGATCCTCAGACAAGACTGCCTCGAGGTCTTGTTCAAGATCGTGATCATGGAAGTGAATGATATCATCGCTTTTCTGACGTTCCTTGGAAATGCTGTTTGAGCCTCCGGAGCTGTGATTCGCGACCCACACCTCGATTTCGTCCACGTCGTCTTTGCTATGCAGGGACGAGGGTTTTTCGATGGGTACTTCTTCGTCTTTATTGTCGTCCCCTCTGTAGGCAACGCCACCAATTGAGCATTGACGGAAGACCATCAGGTTCTGGGACGTGTCCATCAGCCTAATTGAATGATGCCATCTGGAAATGTCACTTACCTGTGTCAGCGTGCCAGTCTTATCAGAGAATATATACTCGATTTGACCCAAGTCGTCAGACAAGTTCCAACTTCTCGCGATCGTAGCCTGGTTGGCCTTCGCATACCAAATATCGGCGTCGAAATAGATCCAGGCTGCTTGACACGTTTTCACAAACTCAATTGAGATATAGAGCGAAATTGGAACGATAGATTGAAATCTGACCAAAGTCAGCACGATTCAGAAAGGCAATGACCTGATTCTTACGTTAAGAGAGCGAAGGCCCAGGTGACAAGACCGTTGATTCTTGGGTTGTCCCCGCTAGTGTTGTCTCCGTACAGCCACGGCGCTTCCAGCGGGTAATAATGGAGCTCGAGTAGTGAATCGACGATAGCACAGACCACAGCCATCCCGGCCATCAGCACAAGATTAAAGAAGCTGAAACAAGTATCAGCCACATCCCCCGACAGAACAGAGCGATGACACTCACACTTGAGGGTTCATTTGTCGCTCCACCTTACTACGCTTACTTGGCGTCCCTCCAGAGTTCATAACAATCTTGGTATCCAACCCAGTGAATAGCACGACGCCAACAACCCATTTAGTGTTCTTGAGCACCGTTCCACGCAGCAAAGTCATTGACAAATCAACGGATGATGTGTGTCCATCGAGAGTTACATTGGCATTTAGTCGATACATGTCGGTTTCCGGGCGATCGCATTTAATGTAGAATTTGTTCAATGGGTCGGCACAGTCTTTTGCATTGTTCAGGTGGGTAAGGCATGGAACAGCATGTCGAGATTTAAGGTTGGTTTCCCCATCTAGGTTCTTCGTCTCCACAAACGCAACGTCTTCATCCTCCGAAGTCGCGCAAATAAGGATATCAGCAGGAATGTGCTCGTCTTCCATGATTTTGACGATATCTCCAACGTGCACATCCTCCCATAGAGAGCGCTTCCAATGCGGCCGATCATGTGCTCCTGCTCCTTGTGTATCAGCTTCATAATCGAACGCGACCTCAGGGTCGTTGGAGTGTTTCTTTTGGGCGCCCGGCGCGCGACTCGGCACGAGGCCGCGTATGAAGGTCTTGGTCTTGGATTCCGTTGCATTCCTGTTCGACCATTCGCCGCCCGACAGAACGTACACTTGGCTATAGTTGACCTTCTTGTCAGACTGATGCCTCTTGAAGTCCTCATAACCATCCTTCGCCGCCGTTATTGCGAGAATGATTAACAATGGAAGAATGACGACACCGCCGTTGATGGTTGAAAACTTGGGAAAGAACTGGAGGATAGCTACCGAGAGGAAGAAACTGGTGCGATGTCATGTGGGATTAGGACAGATGTGTGGTCTGAGATATTGCACTCACATGTTGGCTATCCGCCTAAACTGCTCCAAGAGATTCCTGGGGATGAAAGTAACAATGGTGTACTTGGAGGTGATAACCTGGTTCGAAGTATAGTGCACCTCCTTCTTTACTCTGCCCTTGTGATCATAGTACTCCTGCGGAAGGTCCTGATGTACGAAGATGGTGCGGGGGGGACCCGGCTCCCGCTTCCTGCTAAAGATATCCTCGACATTGAACGCTGAGAGTCGACCGTACCACTGCGAAAGACGAGACTTCCGTTTGACGGGTGGAGGGGACATGGGGAGAGCGGGGCAGTCCGGGGGGACGCTGGGGGTGTACGATTTGGTGTGAGGGAACAGCAGTGGTGGGCAGGCAAGGCTGGTTCGGAGTCGGCGATGAGGATCACATCTATACCTAAGGTTTCCCATTGGCGCTTTTTTCGGAATGCTTATCCCATTGCTTGTTCAGGGAACCAATTTCGCCGAAGTCCACGTCATTGTGATTTGAGCATTCTCTGGGCAAAAGTGGATGGTCAGACGGCATCGGCTGATGTGAACCCCACACCATACGGAGAAAAAGATCACCTAAATTTAGCGGAGCAACGGCCCATCCAACGCGAATACATGGATTCTCGACATTGCTATGCGCATGCCACGCCGGCGAGGCAAGCCAGCGTTTAAGCGTTTTGGTTTTGAATGTCCAAAGGACGGAAAGGGTTTTCAGGGTGGCTGGGACAAAGCTTGGGTGTTCCTGGCAAACATCGCTGACTAAGTCTATTTTAGTGTTGGCCCTCATACTCGATCAGTGTTCCAACAACATGTGTGTACAGCCATGGTGTTAAGCAATCATATGTGAGAAGACTTGATGGAAGACAGGACACCACACGAACCCCTTGCTCTCACAGCGTAGTGTGACTCCGGCTTCCAGTTTGCGGCCTTTCAATTGTAACTAAATTCTCATATGTAGGCTCGAAATCCGCTCGGCAGGAACACCGATTAGGCGAGTGCTGCACGTTGATCCTCTTCTTTGATCCCGCAAGCAATAACTTGCATCCAGCAAAATAAACAAGTTATGGCAACACTCTGAAAATAAGAATGAAGTACTCTGTAATCAGATACAAATTCAGGCGACAGGGGAGAATAGCGACCGACATCACGCTTGCGACAGCTCAGCGCCAGGCCTCAGGTTCGAACTCCTGACCGACACAAGCATGCCCTAAGCGCTCGCGACTTAACGACGGCGCACCAGTCTAGGGGCATTTGGCAACCCGTGGCGGACGCCACCTCTCTATCTTTCGCCGTTTGAGTGGAGGCTGTGATACCCACCACATCTCTTATTGTTGCTGCTCCCGAACATACATCCGTCGATCACTCCAGACCGCTTCGTCTCTCTCCTTCCCTCGTTTCCCTGTTGACGTTCTACTCTACGCCTGTGGTTCTTCGATTCTGGCGCATTCCCATCAATAACCGAACATATCTCGACATTAGTGCTGCTCCCACCAACAATTTGGCGTATTATCAAGTCAAATATAATTTACAATTTGCAGCAACGGAAACATGTACCGTCTCATCTTTCCTTCGGCCGCGGATTGCCACAAGTGCCCCTTGAACCCTCAATCAACTCGCTAGGGACTTCTTCCGACCTTCCACCTTAGTCCCCGCTAAATAATAGCACCTCCGTGTCAGGGCATTATAAATAGACCCATCACCGCATTCGCTGCCACCATGATGACACGGAAACACACCTCCCAGAATTTCAAGCAGTTGCTTCTGGTCTCAAACAACCCACCTCAATTCCGTCTGTTTTGGTTTGGACAAACCACCGTGCCGCTTGAGAAACTCCTTCGCCCTGTTCTCTCGGAGTTTCCATTGTTGATTGGAGGTCCATGGGCTTCGAACGCTCCTAGGACTGGACTGAAGATGATACCCAAGCACACGAGTTGCAAAGGCCACCATTAATACGTGGGTTTCCGGGTAGAACCTAGAGAGGCGACTCACCTGGCTGCGTGGTACTCCGGCGTATTCAAATTCCAACGTAACGACTTCCGCACATTTCATAGTATTGTAAATGCATGCGCCTTGATGTTCTCGACGTTCAAACGTTCATCCCTAATACCAATTTCAGAGACTTCCTAGGACATATCACCCTTGGCCCTGGGCCAGTCTTGCGTTTTCTCAAGACTAACCTCGTCTCTATTACAGTCGAGAAAGCTGTATGACGACAGCCTTCTAAACGCGACGAGGCACAGAGCGGTTTCTGCACCCGCCAGGTGGATAGGAGTGCCATAGATGGGCTTATCCCATATTAGGCATGGTCCGGGCATGGTCTCATTAATTGGGAGTTCCTTTTCTTGTGCCTTGCGGTCCTCGGGATTGATCAACCGTAATACTATCAGGACGCTTTGCTCTTGGTGGAGGATTGCCTGGCCCAGGCCAGCAATTCACCACATTCAACGTTTCCTTTACTTTGTCAATTTATTCCCTACTCTCGAGGATCTCCTCCACACCTTATATATACCCATAGCAGTCAGCTGAATGTTTCAAACAGCCAAGTCAGTTTTCAAACTCCGGTGAAATCCGATGACGACAAAGTGAACTTTGCCCCGCAGCTTACACTAAGTCGTGTCACTTGTCGTCTGACAGGTCCGGAGCCCGGTTCCTCACGTATACGCACCGATGGCTGATGTATTGATGCGCCGGAGCTCTGTTGCTTACTTTCGAACGCGAGCAAACGGCGTCGTTTCGCAGCGCCGCCACATATCCCCGAAGCCAATATTTCATGGTTTTTCTACAGTGTCCCGGCGACGATACATCCCCCCTAGACTGGATGGCATCGAAGACCCTGAGTTGTATCAACCTGGAGGGTTTCACCCAGTTTCCATTGGCGATGTCTTCGCCAACGGTCGCTACAAAGTCGTGCACAAGTTAGGTTTCGGAGGCTCGTCTACCGTCTGGCTTGCACGCGACCAGCGCCAGCAGGAACACTCGTCTGTCTCGGGGAACCTCATAACATTAAAGATCCTTACCGCCGAACAGTCCTCTAAACCAAAGGACGAGATTCTAGAGCTGTACATTCCCCTCAAGTTGTACGATTTCATTCGTGCTACTCATAACCCCGCTGGCCACAATGTGCAGCTCGTCGAAGATTACTTCATGGAGGAAGGGCCAAATGGTTTACACCTGTGTCTTGTCTCTCAGTTTGCTGGGCCTAGTATGGTCTCTATGACGTACTGTCGGGGGAGAACGTCCGGGAGTAAGCGGCTTCGTGGTGATCTGGCCAGGAAGGTGGCAAAGCAGACCGCTGGCGTAGTGGAGCTTATGCACTCTGCAGGGCTTGTTCACGGAGGTTTGTCAAATTTGTGTTTATAATGATCAATAAAACGTTAAACATTCACACTCCAAAATGCGTTGCTATGCACAGATCTAACATCGTCCAACATCCTCTTCCAGGCCTCCGATCGAGTTCGCAAATGGTCTGACCTCGAGATGTACGCAACTCTGGACAGACCTGAGACAGAAGAGATCGTAGCCTGCGATTACTCTCCGCCGGGACCGAGTGCCCCTCGAGAACTTGTCGCACCTGTTGACAACGCTTATATCTCTTCTCCATACCTGCTCCAAGAGGATATCGTTGTCACTGACTTTGGCCAGTCCTTTGCTGCGGAATGCCCGCCCAGGGATTACGAACCAGCTACGATGATGCATTACGCATCCCCAGAACTACGCTTCGAGAGGCGAATCGGCTCTGCTTCTGACATCTGGACTTTGGCGTGCGCGATATTCGAGATCCGTGCAGGCACCCCCCTCTTCGACTCATTCCTTGGTAGTGATAGCGTTATTGTAATGCAGACTGTTGAGACGCTGGGAAAGTTGCCAGAGCCGTGGTCGAGTGCCTTTGAACACCGTCAGACGTGGTTCGAAGAAAACGGCGAGCCGAAGTCTAGGGAAATTCAGGATCAGGAAGGGGTCCTTCTGCCTGCCACGAAGAGTTCCATTCGGCAGAAGTTACGGGAGATTGGAGAGCGGGACGAGCCCCCGGAAGTGAACGAAGGGCCGATGTTTGAGGCCGCTGGAACGCGACTCGAAGAAAGGGAGGTTGAGCTTTTGGGTGACCTGTTAGAGAAAATGCTCAGGTATCGCCCAGAGGAGAGGGTTACAATACAAGAAGTAATGCAGCATCCATGGTTTAAGTACGCTCAAGTGTAGTATGATACAACAAGTAACGATAGTGCACCTGAAGTCCGAATAAATAAGAATAAATGCTCATAAACCAAGAATTATCAGATAGAGATGGGTAGAAAGAGGGGGGAGGGGGGAGCATGGTCGACGTCACCAGTCTTTTACGGACGGGCTGGACTCCTCAACCAAAGCTGACACACTCCTAGCTCGACGACTTGACGAAGGTTCACTGGTCAGCGTATTTGACAACGCCGATGGGGGGGTTGATGAAATTCCCTCGAAGTCTTCCACATCCATCTTTCGCCATTTGAGCGGGGGTTGTGGTAGATAGTCGCCATCATCATCATCCGAATCCTGTTGTTGCTCCTGAGCGCACTCTCGATCATTTGGAGGGACCTCTCCTTTCCCCTCCTGACGCTTCTTCCGTGTTGATAGTGGGGTTTTACGCTTGCGCTTTTTCGGTTCTGGTGCATCTTGGTCAACAACACGACATATCTCGACATTAGCACCTGCTCTCAGCAGCGAGTCGAACCATAACTGTATCCACGCGATCAGTTAGTCCATAGTTTGCAGCAGCGGAAATATCCCCTCACTCTCTGGTTTGGTTGGGGGTTGTCGCCAGGCCCTTTTACTTCAACAAACTTGCAGATCCCTTCCTCTACCTTCCATACGATCAGATCCGGAACTCCACTTGATCTCCCGGCATAGTCCTCGCAAAATAATTGGCAAATCATTGCGAGTGTTTCCGCACCAAGACACTATAATTGGTTCTATCAACAGAGTTACTTCCGCCACCATGGTGAAGAAACATACCTCGAGAATTTCAAGTAACTGTTTCTGCTCGCAAACGTCCCATCTCAGTCCGATACACATGGTCTGTTTGGATCTGTACCGGTCATCATGGCGCATAAGGTACTCCTTCGCCTTGCCCTCTCGGATCTCTCGCAGTCTGTCTTCAAAGGACTCTCGACGGGCCAAATAGAACGAATCTTCAAACATGTCCAGAGGTCCTGCTTGGAACTGAGTCTCGAATGCTCCAGGAACTGGACTGAAGATGATATCCCAGAACACCAGCGCAAAGATTGTCGTCAATATGCGAGTTTCCGAGTGGAATCTAGGGAAGCGGTCAGCGCTTGTTCTCATCCTAGCGTGCGGTATATCCGACGTACCCAACGTATCCACTCATTTCATAATGTTGTAGTGCATACGTTTCGACGTTTACGACTTCATCGCTGAAGCCGACCCACGATGACTTTCCAGTACGTTTCGGGGTTGCCTCTGGGGCCGTCTTCCCAGTTTCGTCAGCATTGACTCCATGCTCCATTGCAGGTAAGGATACCCACCAGCTGTATGACAGTAGGGTTGGCGTCCGTTGACTCGCCTTCAGGAACCTTCTCTGGATCCTTTTCCAGCAGCTTAACAGGAAAGAAGTCCGATACAAGCAGAGGGACATTCCCATTCATGGGTTGTAAATTTTGGTCAAGCTTTACTCCGGGTCGTAAGCCGCTCCTCTTCGCCGTAATCGTGATCGCCATTGGATTTTTGAGAACGCCTTCGCAAACAATCCATTTCTCAGGATGCAGCTTCATCTTCTTTTGTATACGTTCCAAGCGGCGCGTAAGGCTTGGACGGTTGACTATCATTTGGAGTATAAGGGACCCAGGATATGATATGCGAGGAGTGGGTGGGAAACGTACCGATGCCCGTGAACTCATCTGCGAGGGCTTCCAGGATACCGCTCCTCACGGTCTCAAAATCGTCGGGCCTGATATACCGCTCTAGTATAAGCGCGCGCCGTTCATACCACGTAGCCCGCTTTCCCTTTCGCCAATGTGTTTGCTCCAATAATTCTCTGAGGATAGAGAGCTCGGTGTCCCACTCTTTTAGCATGCCGAAAGCGCACGCGGCCTTGTGCACCATTCTCGTATATACATGACCTGCATCATAAAAATGTTCTGTAAGGAACCACTTTTCAAACATAAAACAGCACAGAATTCACCGGCTTCAAATCGCTCAAACCCAGGCGTTCGCGCTGCCGCCTTTCCTTTCTCCTGATCCTTCCTGGCCAACAACGCTCTCCACTTTGGGTGGATCCTCTCCTCGAATAGTTTCTTGATATGTTTGGCGCGTTGGATAGATACCGGTTCTTTCACCTCTTCTGAGACTACGACGGCGTCGGCAGCACCTAGGGCTGGCTTCTGCTCTTCTACCTTTCGCGTTGGTGTCGGCGCGCTACCAGCTTTCATGTCCGATCCTTTGGTTCGTGGTGTCTCAAAGGGCGTACGGTGACCCTTCGCTGGCGTTACTGGTGTCTTGAATCTGGACCCAGGGGCTGCACTCGAGGCCTTGGATGCGTCCTCTGGCGGATTCTCCATCTCTACATCCAGATACAAAGCTTCCTCATACTCCAGCAAATTTTCCCGGGTGGGCCAGATGCTCCCATCTCGCTGGTAGACATATTTAGGAAAATTCCACTTTTTGAAACCGGCAAGTAGTGCTGGTAAGCAATACTTTGTGGGTTTTTCTGTGCCACGATAGGAGATGATGTGAAGTCGGCCAACGAGCCAATGAAGATTCGGATTGATCTTAACACACGGCCCTGGGAAGGATGAGTCACCTCTGCATTCAAGGGAAAGAAACAACATACATACCGAGTTTCTCTAACGCCATTTCACGGAGTCTTTTCAGCTGAGAGATATCTTTCGGTTTCTGTCCAAACGATAGTTGGGTTTGAATCATCCCGTCATGTTTAGGCGCTTGTTTCCCCTTGCCCTTCTTTTTCCCCTTGGCCAAAGAAGGAAGAGTATGTTGCCCAGCGGCGTAGTTGATCATAGTGTTGATGAGGGTTTCTTTCTAGTTATAAATGATCAAGATAGACCAGGAACCCTAAGGCACATTTAACTCACTCGCATTGTTGGGGTCCCCACTTTCATACACCTCGAAATCTCGCGAAGATCAGGGAGAGTCAAACGGGTAAGAGCCTCCCTCACAGTCATCGATGATTGGTCCCTGAATAAGAAGTCGAACTTGAGGTTAGCTGGGTCGACCACAGGCTCTTCTATTTCATGGTTGGATGCCTTGATAGACGGCTTTGTAAGGGTAGCCTGCAATGACCTCTGAGTTAGAGGAAGGCGGAGGGTGGGCGGGGGAGTTGTACCCCCATGCAAGAACATCGGGTCAATGACGTCCTCCTCTTCCTTCTTAACAACTTTTTCCTCCTCGATGACTTGGTTTGGTGACGGGGTTGGAGGTTGCTCAAGTTTTAGGTCCTTCACAGGAACACAGAGTGTCTTAAGAGCTTCCTCCAGTCCCTCTTCACCTATCTCAGAGGAGTACTTGTGCAGGGAAGAGAGAGCATGCCACTCAGGTTGACGGAGGACCAGGCGAACCAGTAGATATCGGGTAGGGTCTGGCGGGTCGCGAGAGTCAATACGCGGCAAGGGAAGGAAGGGGATGACGCTTACAGTCAAGGCTACGATACACCTTCAGCACATCCCATTCCGCGTCACTCAACAAGTGTGTCTCCTTCTCCATGATCACATTAACCATGTCTGCCACCAGAAATTAGTAGAAGCTCAAACAGGCTCCAGTATATCCCCTACCCTCAAAAACTTTGACATAGAGCGAGGGTCTTTTGAAAGTCTTGCCGTCACGCCTTGCTTCGAGGGACTGCTCATCATATGTTTCTAATTCCTCTTCGAGTTGTTCACTCTCTCTGTTTCCGAAGAGAGTAGACCAGAAATCCTTTGCCAGAGAACCAGACCTCGGCATTGTAATTAACCAAAGGCACGATTAAAGTGCACTTTATGATAGATAGGCCAAGATGTCAGATAGCACAAAGGCACCCGAGAAAGGGGACAAGTTAACAGAACGCAAGGTTAATGTTTCCCAGCGACTCGCCGTCCTCGCGGCAGTCACACCCGCGCGCGTTGTGACTACCGTGTGATCTACACTTCACCAACCAAGCTTGTTGATATGCGCAAATTGTGATTTATATGCTATCTAAGTTACAATGCTTGTGGTTATGTGACATCGGTTGAAGAAGCAAGTATTAGGTACAGACATGCCAGTGAAAGATACCAAATAAAAGACGAAGGAAAAGCACAACTACAAAGCGAAGAAAAACCACCAAGAAAATAGGGTAGTTGCGATGAAGGTGCATCAGTAACCAACTGCAACACCGGGAACAGGCTAGAGTAGGACGGAAAAGAGATGAATACACCAAACCAAGTAGAAAATGCATAAAAAGAGTCCTTATGATAGAATTTCCAAGTTCATCATCTATGCGCAAGCATCTCTTCAAGTCCCTGGACAACCTCAGTCATAGTTGGCCGGTCTTGATGTTCATGGGCCCACATGCGCTCCATGAGGTCTACGATTTCTGGACACCATTGCTTACGCAAGCCAGAAATACTCGGTCTGTTAACAAAAGCCATCAATAAGCATCCGCACCAACCAGGACTAGGAAAAGCTCACCGTTGTCGTTTGGTACCAACAACGTCGTAAATGGCATGCTCGTTCATTCCCTCCCAAGGGTGCTTCCTTGTAGGCAGATGCCATTGCAATATCTCCCAAAATACTAATGCACATGAAAAGACGTCGACTTTGTGGTTGTACTTTGGATGAGCAGTCCAAAGCTCTGGCGCCTGCCAGTTAACCGTACCAACGAGACTCTTGACCATCGAACGCGTTGATTGTTTGACTTTTGCGAGTCCAAAATCAGCGATCTTTGCGGTTCCCCTGGCAGTGATCAAGATGTTGGAGGATTTACAGTCACGGTGGATGACAGACGGCTTGCGAGTATGAAGATATTCGAGGCCACGAGCAATGTCCAACATCATACTCAACTACGACACCATTAGTGAGATCATCAGTCTACATATTCAAGAGTTCAACTTACAACTTTGTGCAGGGAAGGTGTGTTAGTATTCCGAATATAGTCGTACAGATCGCCATTCGAGCATAATTCACTGACAATCATGACTGGTGTCTCCTTAGTATTTTCAGGAATGCTGACACCAAGCTGAAGGAAGCTTAGACATTGTTGCGCGGCGGCGTATAGCGGCTACTCACGAATCGCACAATATTCGGGTGGTCAAAACCACCCAAGAGCTTCAATTCCTTGATATCCACTACACGCGGGAATGTTCAACACTGTTCTACCAGTAAGACAAAGAAACTCACTGGCACTCAAAGTCCCCCTAAACTCCGATATGGCGACCCTCCTGCCTTTGAATTTGCCGATGAACACATCTTTGAAACCTCCACTGCCAATCTTTTCCAGTTTGGTCAATTTGTCTGGTGGAATCTCGCGGTCTTCGAGACCCAAACTTTCAAGATCAAGCTCGAGCTCCTGCTCCGCTTCCTTCTCTTGGTCGGGCACAGGTGTCCGAGGCTCGTCGTCGTGAACGTGCTCAGACCGCAAAAGCACAGGAGTAGTGGCCGTACTGGAAGTAGTCTTCTTACGCCTTGGTTTTCTAGCAGTAGATGGAGGTCGCACTGTGTCAGTAGACGAAGGCGATGAGCGATCATTGGCATGACGATCCCGCCACTGCAGCAAGGCCTCAGCAAGCTGAGGCTTAGTGCCAACGGGTTCAAGATCCCTCGTCTCGCATAGGCGTACAAGGTCATCTCGACGAAGGCGGACAAGAGTCTTTGCGGTGGCTACAGTAAGGTCGACTAGAATAGACATTAGCTCATGTGCAAAAGTGATGGATGACACATCAAACACGCACCTTCTTCCTCCATAACTTCATCCTCGTCCGTTTCACCTTCCGCATCAACGTCAATTTCCGATGCAGTTTCGGCCTCTTCGGCCTCTTCCTCTTCTTCGCCCGTCTCGCTATCTTCTTCCCCAATATCCTCCTCCGCTGTTTCCATCTCAACATCCTCTTCTTCGCCAACAACCCTGCCACTTCTGAGCTTACGAGGTTCGACCGCAATCGTAGCTTCATCCTCGCTATCACCTTCGGCGTCCTCCTCTCCGTTTGCAACACCTTCGTCTCCACCTTCAACCTCCTCTTCGCTTTCGTGTGCTTCTTCGCCTTCTTCTCCACCTTCATGTTCGTCTTCTTCACCTTCGTCCTCGATATCACCGTCATCAGGTGCTGCGCTTCCATTCCGGGCCCTTGGCCGCAGGCGTTTTCGCAACGGCGTCTGGCGACCACGAGACCTGGGAGGTGTCGCTGAAGCGGAAGACACGAGCTCGTCAACTTCCTCTTCCTCCGGGGTACCTTCGTCAACATCTTCCTCTTCCTCTCCCTCTCCCCCTCCCTCTCCCTGTTCCTCTGTTGCCTCCTCCTCTTCCTCTTCCCCACTCTCCTCCTCCGACGACAATTGGTCTTCCCCTTGATCACCCTCATCCTCTTCTTGTGTATCTTCCTCCTTTAAGGTTTTGATCTTTCGCTTCGCCTTTCGCATGGGAGTTACCCTCTTCCTCCGTTCCCCAGCATCATTTACCACTTCCTCCGAGTCCGCTGTCTTGCGAACCCGTCCCCGCTTGTGTTGTTGTCCTTTCGCAGTGTCTCCAACAAAACGCTTCCCCTTCTCAACTTCTCTATCTTTACTCCGCAATCGCCGAGGGCTGGGCTGAGGCTGGCCAGTACCTGCTTGCGCCGATCTTAACGATCGCTCGAGCTCTTCCACATCCGTCAAGTCACTTTCCTCCTCTAACAGCTCAGCTCTTGTCTTGCGCTCTTGTTCACGCTCGCGAGCCCGTTCTCGAAGTCGTCGTTTAGGAGATGATTTGAGCTTGATGTCGACATCTTGGCTGAACTCGACTTGCTTCGATTTCCCCTTTCCTTTGCCGCTTTTGTTGTTGTCTGAAGTTAGGGTGGTGCTGGGGATGGATGCTGTGGCTGAGCCTTTACGTGTTCGAAGTCGGGTTGCCGGAGGAGATTGATTTGTACTGGTTGATGGTGCAGTGGATGACGTTGGAGAAGACCGATTTGAAGTACGCCTCCTGAAACCAAACTCAGAAACGATTGGAATGTGTAATTCTGAGCACTCACTTCGAAGTCGAACTTCCACTTGATTCACCCCTACCCCTAGCCTCAACAGAATGCTTTCTTGAATGACCGTAACCAAGGTTCATAGCATCGTGATTCGCAAGATTACCCATTGACATACTGCGGCCTTTGGACAGCCGACCATTGAGTTTGCCAAGGTCATACAGGGTTACCCGCCGTCTCATGGTTCCAGTACCGCCCATATGGTTTATAGGAGCGGCATCCGTCTCCTCCCCACCAGCAACATTGCCATCGTCACTTAGGGAGCCAGATGAACTACCGTCATTGCGGCCAACGGGAGATGAAGGAGGAAGCGACACATAATCATCGCGGGCTGCGATTAAGCAGTCGATGATTTCATGCTTGGTTAAAAGTTCTGCATCATCTGGAAGGCCAGCGAGACCGTATAGACGGACAAGGTCGGGTTTCCTAAGGCGGGCGAGCTTTTTGGGCGGGGCGAAGTAAAGGAGATGGTCGTCGGCTGTATCATACATTCGAAGATCAATGATGAATGCGATCCAGTACAAAAAAGTATTACTCACTGGATGATTCGTCTTCCCCCTCTTCGTCCTCCTCTTCTTCCTCAGCCCTAGATTCTTCGTCTCCACTTTCTTCTCTGAATTCTGTTGTAGTAGATGATGGGCCAGAAGCTGTGCCCATGTCCATGTCCGTATCGTCCGAATTATACTCCACATACCGCCTCGCCATTGATGCGGTTCTCAACCTTTTCCTCCTCGGCATGCCCCTCAACTGGCGTCCATTGGCCAGCGCGTTCTCATTAGTGCTCGCGACGCGTTTACGTTTGGCCCCAATATGGATCACCTGATCAGGATCCCGCATGACCATATCCTTGTCAGAATCTTTGTTCACAAAGGGTCTGGAGGGAAGACGGCGTAAGTTTGGATGGAGGGGTACGAGGACTGGTCGATGGTCCTGAAGGACTGGGGACGATATAGATGGGAGAGGGGGCGCGTGGGAAGAAGTTCGGGTTGTAGCACGTCTGAGCGAGTACTTTTTGCGGATTAAGGGAGGCGAACTTAATGACGACGATGGAGCTCTGTGATGCGGCGAGCGTCGTGTATATGCCATAGCATGCGGGGAATGTCCTGGACGATGATACCAGCTCTAAATATCTCTCTCGAACCAGCTAAGGCACAAGAGGAGGAAATTCAGGCTGCGTTTCTGTCGAAATTGATCTTGGGCGGTGATACAGGCCGGATTGCGTTACGTTGGCGAGAAGATTGACTGTGGTCGTTGTCCCAGGCAGTGAGCTTGACACACAGTCGGTGCTTGTCCAAGGTTCACTTTCGACTTTGTTTGTCACGCTGCAGCCAAACACAACCTGGAGTCAGGTGCAACAATTACATAATATTTTACCACGTGATGTAAGCACCCGGTAAACGACCCGTATTGATTACGTTGATCGCCGGGAATTGCCTGTTTTGGCATCCAGCTCCTCCAGAAGTCCAAGGCTCCTAAGGCTACTCCGTTCCTGCTACGGTAGTCTCCCTTAGTGACACATGAGTGCTTACCCAGCCGCACAGACGTTAGCTTCGCAGGGTACATAATACATTGGATATCACCGTCGTCCAACGAAATTGATCTACCTCTAATCGGTGCCGTCACAGAAGCACAGGCAGGAGATAAACGGATTGCCCAACTTGGAAATCATAAACTTTCCTCCAAATCCGAACAGTAGTACTGTATCACAAGGTTTCTAAATAAAATACGTCCCATGGCCTTACACCCCAGCTCCCCGCCCTCCCAAAACCCACCATGCTGCTCAAATTCACAACGACGGACATGTTCAACACCTCCCTCATCAACGTTGCTACCGGGGAGCGCGCATACGAGATCACCACTGTGTCCGTTCCTAGCAAGTCCGTGAAAGCTGATCCACTTTCGGAACCATTCTCTTCTTCTAAAACGGCTATTGTCTCGGAGGGCTTCTGTCCAATCAAGGAATATCCAGTGGTGCCGGAGAAGAAGGAGACGGAGGTTACTCATCGTCAAACGCAAATCCGGGACGCATCAGGTCATGTAGCTGCCGACGTACACTGGAGAGGTCGCCATCCACATATTACAATGTACGGCGAAGAAGTAGGGGGTTTGAACGACCTCTTTGGGACATCCAGCGTCCGTTTCATGTGAGTAATTTTCCTCTGTCATTTTGGGTAGTCCTTGTTGACTTTGATGTAGGCCCAAAGTCCTCGCTATCCCAACCAAATACGACTCTGATTACGTTTGGACCGCAACAGCGGACTCGTTAACAGTACGGCCCGTTTCTCCCAAGCCCTTTCGCCCTCTGACTTATCTTCCGTCACCTAGCTGGTCGATTACAGCACCGAAGAAGTCAAAGGAACCTTCCACCAGAACGTCCTCCGCTTCCCCTCCTCCCTTAAAACATCAAAACCCAAACTGTCTGTGCAAACAGACCTCACATCACCTCCGAGCTCCAACCTCCCCCCGCCTTCACCAAGGTCTCTTTTCAAGTCTCCCTCCCGTATCTTTTCTCTATCGTCACAAAAGTCCTCCCCATCGCCGTCGGTAGAGGAAACACCTATCAAAGATTCTATCAAGTCTACTTTCGTCCCTACACACGTCCCTGGCTTCGGCTCAAACTACCTTGAGTTTACTCCTCATCCCCTCGCGAAAGACGTCGAGATCATTCGTAAGCACCCTCCCTGCCCAAAGAAAATCTCCAGCGTTCTAACCCTGGGCGTTCTTAGTTTCCTTCTTAATCATGGAAATCTTACGGCGAGGTCGTTTTGGCCTCACTCCCTACACATTTGAGAATCCCACTATCTGGCAGCTTAAGGAAGCCCGTGATCTTGTATGGAACCGGATAAGAAGAAATACTGTGTGAATGCCCTCTTTCATGAAATCACAGTTCATTCCTTTACTTGCTCCCTTGATATCCTACTCACTTCGTATATTCGTTTAATTCGTCTTTGTTCAGGGTGCTAGATTCTCCACCTTACCCTTTCGACTTTACCATTCCTCGGTTTTTCAATCTACTGGACCCTTTGTACGTAGTCCCCTGCTTGTATCGAATCATCCAATTGTATTTATACCGCACTTGCCTGTATCTATCGCTTTCCATCGTATATGTTTTGTTCTATTGAATTCACTGGGTTTGGGGGATCAGAGCCATATGGAACGCACGAACATTAACCCAAAACATCTCGAGGGAATTACAGCGGTTTCACGAATTGCAACAAAAGATCCTGCTATCAACAAATCATTGAGTATCAGCAATGAGTTGCGCCATAGCGATCATCGCATGTAGATGCCTCCTTTTTTTTTAACCCAAGTTTATTGCAATCGATTAACTACTACAAACGGGCGCGCGATAGCAGTCCCGCATGTAGATGCCTCGAAAGGCAATACAGAAGAGGAGGTGTCTAAGAGGAAAGCCCAGGTGATGAGGGTAGAGGGTGGATTGAGGTTGGTGGGATGCACCAGTGCCATATCGGTATTATATTTTTATGTTACCCGAATAATGCGCTCGGAGATTTCGAAAAGGTTTACAGGTTCGCCCCCATGATGTCCCATTCATTAGCGCGCGGATCGGACTATTATCACAATATCGGTTGGATGGCTGAAGCGCCGAAGGCGCAGTCCGGCATAGCTCGTCAACCATCAGGCGCTCATCACTTGTCCACTATCTGTCATGTCGTTCAGCCCACCTGAAGATCTCAGACCTCTCAAGCGCCGCAAAGCTGAGCATTCATATATTCAACCCGGGTCATCTGGTTTCCTCACTAATGCTAGTGGTTTCGTCATCAACCAACCGACCATGATCGATATGAATCGCGCTCAGATCATCCACAATATCTCAGCCGGGAAAACAGGTAATGTCCATACAAACATCTGCGTTTTCCTATCACGCTGAAGCAACCCAAATTCAGCAGTACTGGAACACCTTCCTCATACCTGCCCAAAGGCTGCAGTAGATTCGGGTGCTCGAGATCTCCAGGAACTCGTGAAAACATCAGACAGGTTGGACACGCGGGTTAATAGCCGAAAACGTCAGTGGAATATGATATGGCTCTTCGGGCCTGCCGGGACCGGAAAGTCAGCGATCGCGCAAACATTTACAGAACGGTGCGCTGAGAATGGCCGTCTTGGTGCAGCCTCTTGCAGCCTTCTTCTCCCGGCCAAATGACCGGGATGACCCAAAATCCCTCATTCCCACGCTCATATACCAGCTTGCTGCCTCCTCCCCCTACTACAAACACCTCCTAGTAGATCGGCTTACCAACGACCCCGCTATTCTTCGGAGGTCGTCGCGGGTACAATTCAAGAAACTTATAATCGAACTATTCTCGCTTTTGCGCGGCCAAAAACACCCAGACGTCCGTGACCCGTTCCTCATTATCCTCGGTGGATTAGACGAATGTCAAGGAGGGGACGCTCAATGCAAGATTGTTAGGATGATTGATTGGTGAATAGAAGGATGACTTTCTTCTGTTGTGGTCGATCACCAGCCGACCAGAGCTGCACCTCAAATACGTCTTTTTGAGGACAGACTCAAATTTTGGAGTCAAATGCGGACGAGAAGAGCTTTTGATCGACGCGAAGTCTCGCGAGGACGTGGATCGCTATTTACGCGATGGATTCGAGGATATTCGTGCCAGATTTTGGGACGTTACGGATCCATCTTGGCCTACTGAAGAGCAATTCACCCAGGTCTCAGACTCTTCCTCCGGGCTTTTCGTTTTCGGCTTTCTCTCCTCAGGTACATCGGAGATTCTACATTCGCAAATCCACCGGGCCGCCTCGAAGCTTTCTTATCTTTCATCAAAAGCACAGATGGGTTCGAAGCAAGGAGTCCATTAGAAAACCTGGATCTATTCTATACGCGGATTCTCTCGGATGTCCGGGGTGATGTCCTTCCAATAACAAAACGGATATTGCCGCAGCACACCTCTGCGCTACCCTTTCCCACCCAGGCTCTTGCCAATTTCTTGCTTCTGGATCAGAGTGCTTTCTATGGTGCACTGCGAAGATTGCACTCGGTGATTGACGTACCTTCTCCAGAAGAGGCGCACAAGAAGCGAATATCCTATTATCACAAATCTTTCGAAGACTACCTTCGCGACCCTGCACGCTCTGGGAAGTTTGTTATCAAATATGAGAAAGGATTCGCTGACATTGCCAAGTCATATCTCTACTGATATGAGCGTTGTCTGGCCCTCTACGGATCTAGCAAGGGTACGTTTTCTCTGTGACCTACATTTAAAACCACATGTGTTTATGCGACTCACCCAGGCTGGAACGTCAGAGCCGAAGACGGACCCTTGCCAGGTTTGAAATGGATATCAAATGGTAATGCAATGCGAGTTTCTTTTGAGATCGCAGAAAAGGCGGATATGGCAACCTGGTGGACCTTCACTACTCTAAAGTCACGGGAGTTAGATGAAGACCTTCTCCGACGGATCCGAGATTTCGACTTCAGTGTTGTTCACTCAGTCCACCCCGACTTGCCTGCTTTTATGGCCTGGCTCTGGCAACAGGCGGGATTGCCTCGGGTTTTCGCGATCGCGAACTGATTTATCCATCATTGCAAAGGACCCCAGTAGTGGAATCATCCGCGCAACCCCTCACAACGCACTGGATCAAAAACTGATTACTTGAGGATGATGATTCATTCGGACAATGCAGCTAATCCGGAAGCTTTGAATCCTTTGATGATTGACGAGTTGAATATTGTAAGCTAGATTAGCCCTCTGTGGCAGGGATATATAACAAACTGACTTGACTCTATACACAGGAACCAACCGGCGACAACACAAGAACCAGGAGATATCTGCTCATCGGGAGCGGTGAAAAGGCCTGCATATTTTACATCAGCAAGAGCACATACAATACCCGATTGGATATATTGCACTACGACAAGTCACCTTCCGAAGCAAAAATCGCGGAGTATCGTGATTGGCTCATGGAAGTGAACTGATATGGAAAGAAAAGGATCCAAGTCTACGAGGACGTACCGGCAGAGCATTTTCGTATCCGCATGGGTCTTGTTTGGTTCCCACGTTTGCATGATGGGCATGTGTAGACGGTTGGTGCACCGAAATACGGAAGAACCGAGAGGAAAAAGCACAGTAGGAGAAGGGAAAGGAGAGCAACGCGACAGGGTTTCGGCCTCGAGGCACTTCTTGAGGTGGTATTTGCTCTCCTGCGAATACCCTCTTGTGCGTGCGTGCGCGACATTAGTAGCAGGCTTTACCAAGAAGACTTGGTTCGTAGATTCTGGCTGGCGATACGATATTATGCGAGTTTATCATGAATAACAATAATAATGCGAAATGTCTATCCCCGTCAGCCCAGCAATGAGAGGGATGAGAGGAGATGTGATTTAAATCGAGTTGTGACAGTGACACAAAAGTCATCAGTAAATTTCAATCTTGCTTCTCCACTCATCTCTACGAATAGATTTCACAAAATGGTCGTAGCACACCCACCAGTAGCTCAGCCGTCTCAGACGCCCTCGAAAAAACGCAAAAACCGGCGCAAACTCCACAAAAAATCCACCTCTGCTCCAGGCACAACCCCTCAACAACCCAATGCTGAGTCCTCACACTCGGACGAACAGCTCGCAGACATCACCGACACCCTCTCCCAGCCTATCGACACTTCTTCACTCTTCCCTGCCCCACAACAACCTTCAACCACCAACGCCGATGATGACGACGAGCTCATGATCGACGCTTCTGCACCATCGTTATCTGCACCTACTGCTGCCCCCGTCTTCTCTCCAGCTGCACCCTCGAAAAACAAGGCACTCCTTGCGCCTGAAACCCGCAGAATACCAATACCTCCCCATCGCATGACACCGCTGAAAAAAGATTGGATTAACATTTTTGGACCGTTGACGGAAATCTTGGGGCTTCAAGTGCGCATGAACGTACAGAGAAGATGCGTCGAGATCAGAGTGCGTAGAAGCTGGACGCTCATGTCCTCTCCGAAGGAGCTGATGCATTCAACTTATCTAGACCTCGAAATTCACAAAAGACATTGGTGCGATCCAGAAAGGCGCCGATTTCGTGAAAGCTTATGCACTAGGCTTTGACGTGAATGTATGTTGGCTTGATTTCTGCTTACTCCTCCCCTCATTGATCTTGTACTTCTACAGGACGCCATCGCCCTTCTACGGATGGATGACCTCTACCTTGATTCCTTTGAGATCAAAGATGTGAAGACCCTCCAAGGCGACCACCTCTCGCGTGCTATCGGTCGTATTGCTGGTCAGGATGGCAAGACGAAATTCACTATTGAGAACGCTAGCCGGACACGCATTGTTCTCGCAGATACGTGAGTGCATCCCACCCAACCCATGTTCATTCTTTGACCAATTGCTTGTTTAGCAAAATCCATATCATGGGTTCCTTCCAAAATATCAAGATCGCCCGCGATGCGATTGTCTCTCTGATCTTAGGATCACCGCCTGGCAAGGTATATGCTGGATTGCGGACGGTGAGCAGTCGGATGAGGCAGCGGGCCTTGTAACGTCTCGCCCTGTACACTATCTTTGTTTATCATGCAATTTATTTGTATTCTCTCATTCAGTTGTTTTTACGCCAGGGAATGATATAACGGGGCTCGTAATGAGCAAAAGAGAGCGCTATCTTGAAAACACTCGAAGGGTAGAACGACCGTCGGAAGTACTCGCTACCCTCATCCCCCGTTCTTCAGGACACACCACGCTTCGCATAAATCAATCATACCTGACAACTATGCAGGACTCAACTAATGAAATACTACCTGGTCCGTGACCGACCATCTTCCGCCCCCGGACATTGTTTTGGCTCTTCCTCAGGCCTCGCAGGGCTTCACTCGGGACACTATCTACGGCACGGAAAACGCTTAAGAAAAAAATATCCGCCCGGGCCTCTCCCATGGATGATGGGCTCAGCCATTCGACGCGATAGTTAACCCCAGATTTAATGCCATTGCTATCTAAGTTCTTAGTGCCTTTTCCACCGTATCACACACCATCAGAATTGAACAGCATTCACTCGGTCAAAATCTCCTGGACGTTGATCATATACGAGATTGACGGGGATCGAGGTCTCATCGTCTTAGGTGTTCTATCGTACCTTGCCTACTGACCTAGCATTCTTGTCTACACAAACACAGCTGGATCAACTGGGTAGCAGTGCATTAGCATAAGAATAAAACAACCATATAAATGTACAGTACATCCTGAGCATATTTTCTAAGAATATTTAATTGTACCACGAGCACAATAAAAAAAGCAATAAGAGTGAATATATGCATATAGGGGGGTTGGTAGAGCGCAATTAGTTGGATTTCCAGGTGTTGTGTAATCCTACGGTATCGTCGGAGCCATTAGTCGGTGTAGTGTTTCCTGTGACCCGCCCGTTCGTGTAACCGTTCTTGCTTTTTCCTTGGATGTCGTTAATGTCGAGATTCAGTTTCAGTCGATTATTGTCCGAGCGCAAGTTTTCGATGTGGTGGAGATACTCCTCGTCCACTCCGCCAGTAACGTACTCGCCAGTGAAGACGGAGCAATCGAACGTCTTGATGTCGGGGTTGAGGTGTCGTACGGATTCCACAAGATCGGGGAGGGTTTGGAAGATGACGAGGTCGGCACCGATGGCTTTGGCAATCGCAGTTTCGTCTCTGCCATAGGCGACAAGCTCCTTCCGCGATGGCATATCAATACCATAAACGTTAGGGTACCTGAAACAATTACAAGGTTACTTGTTGTAGAGTCAAGAGCGATATTTGACTTGCCTGATAGGGGGTGCACAGCTAGCGACTATGACCTTTTTGGCACCAACATCCTTTGCCATCTGAACAATCTCCTTCGAGGTGGTACCTCGGACAATAGAATCTCCGAAATCATCAGAACAGGCCATAAACGGACAGCAACCCTATGAACCTACCATCAACAATCAAAACATTCTTGTCAGCAAATTCCAATGCCATAGCATTGAGTTTTTTGCGGACATTCTTCTTCCTCATTTGCTGACCGGGCATGATGAATGTTCGCCCAACATAGCGATTCTTGATGAAGCCTTCGCGATAAGGCAATTTGAGCTTTTGGGCGAGATTCAGAGCCGCAACACGAGACGTATCCGGAACCTACGCCGAATGAGAAAACATAGCAAGCCGAGCAAAGACCTATCACTCACTGGGATCACGACATCTACCGATAAATTATTCTCCGCCAACACCTGCTGGACCTTATCCGCAAGCATATCCCCCATCGCCATCCGACTCCGATACACACTCACACCATCAATCACCGAGTCCGGCCTCGCAAAATACACAAACTCGAAAATGTCTGGTGCAAAAGTCGCGGGAGGTGCAACCTGTCGGCGTGAAACCCCGTTCCGGGTGATAATCACGGCCTCGCCTAGATAAGAGATCAGGCACAGTCAGCCCAACAGAAAAAAAATGTGAATGACGTTGAGTAAGAGTTCCAGACTGACCAGGTTTGACATCTTCCCAATCAGTAAATCCGCAAGCATCCGCCACAACGCTCTCACTTGCGAATAGATAGTCCAGCCCATCTCCCCCACTGATAGATTTGCGTGAGGCCATACCGACAGGTCTAATACCATTGGGATCGCGGAATGCGATGATACCAAAGCCAGCTAGCATCGCAACACAGGCATAGGCGCCCTTGCACTGAGATACGACGCCACCTATCGCAGTAAAGATATCATCCTCGTTGATGCGGAATTTGCCCGTCTTCTGGAGGTTATCGGCGAATATGTTGAGAAGCAGCTCAGAGTCCGATGCAGTGTTGATATGTCGATGGGCGACCTGGTCCATAAACTGCATGAGCGACGGCGTATTAATAAGATTACCATTCTGCAGAGATATCATCAGTCCAAAACCGTCAAGGGAAGTGATTAGACCGTACGTGAGCAAAAACAATGCCATAGGGCGAGTTGACGTAGAAGGGCTGTGCTTCAGCGTTGTTGAAACTCCCGGCGGTGGGATATCGGACTGTAGAGCATGAGCAGATCAAATGTTTACCGGGTCAAAAACACATACCATGTCCGACGCCCATGCCACCTATCAACCTGGAGATGGAATTAGCATCGAAGATATCTCGGACCATTCCGTTGGCTTTGCATTGGTAGAAGCGGCCTTTGGGACCGCAAGTGATGATACCACACGCATCCTGGCCGCGGTGCTGCAGGAGGGACAAGCCCTCCGCGATTTCCGGGGCAGCATCGACGGTGGGGTCATGGAGGAGGAGGCCAAGGATACCACACACTGTTTGTAGGGTGAGAAGGACGGTCAGAGACAATGAGAAAGGACGTACTGGTCAAAGACTAGGGGCAGGGGACGAACGTTGGCGATGAGATGAACATTACAAAAATTTAGATCCAATCGCCCTGAATCGGTAACCGCGCATCTTGATTCACCACACGTGCGTTCATCTTACCCCTTTATTCTCACATTTTCTCGACCAATTACATACTCTGCGGTTGAACGCAGTCTATTCAACATCTAATTACGGAATATTAACGCAGCTAGTCTACATTCCACAGGTAACAGAGCATGAAGGGCGTGACGGTGGTATCATAAAAACAGTACAGTGCAATGACAATAGTGGAAGGATGAACTTCCTATGCTAGACGAGACGAAAACCAGTGCAAGATAAGGTATTAAATCAGGTCAACCAACAACTCAGAGCTTGAGCTGCTTAGGTTTCTCCCAGGCGTATTCGGGGTTGCCGAAGTGGCCGTATGATGCAGTCTTCAGGTACTGCGGCTTTTGGAGGTCAAGCTCGCGCACTGTACGAAACGTGAGCAAATATCAAAAGCCATAAATGGCGGGACCCACCAATGACACCAGGTCGAAGATCCCAGTTGTTGCGAATGATCTGGACAAGCTCCTCGTCGGACTTCTTGCCAGTGCCATAGGTATCGACATAGATCGACAGGGGCTCAGCAACACCAATGGCATACGAGAGCTGGACGAGCGCACGACGGGCAAGGCCGGCCGCGACGAGAGACTTGGCTATAATCAACGCATGAGAAGAAGTTAACTCGGAAAGATTGCACCCGAACATACCGATCCATCGTGCGGTATAAGCGGCGGAACGATCGACCTTTGAGAAATCCTTGCCAGAGAAGGCACCTCCACCATGAGCACCCCAGCCACCGTAGGTATCAACAATAATCTTGCGACCGGTCAAGCCGGCATCACCCTGGGGACCGCCAATGACGAAGCGGCCAGAGGGTTGGACCTAATAGGAGCAGTCATCATCAGCTGCTGCATTCCGATCAAACGAGTAAGCGCACGTACGTGGTAAATGGTCCGGTCATCCAAAAGGTGGGCGGGAATAACCCCCTTAATGATCTTCTCCTTGATCTGCTTGCGAAGCTCGGCGGTAGAAATCTCTTCGGCATGTTGGGTAGAAATAACAATGGTATCAACACGAAGGGGAATAGTGGCACCACCATCCTTCTTGTACTCAATGGTGACCTGGGTCTTCGAATCCGGGCGGAGCCAAGGCATTGCGCCGCTACGACGAGCCGCTGCCATGGCAGCATTAAGCTTATGCGCAAGCATAATGGTCAGAGGCATATATTCCTCCGTCTCGTCAGTGGCATAGCCGAACATGATACCCTGATCACCAGCACCATGGTTCTCAAGCGACCCGTGGTCCAAGCCTTGGGCAATATCAGGGGACTGCTGCTCGATCGCAACGAGAATGTTGCAGGTCTTGTAATCGAAGCCCTTGGACGAGTCGTCGTAACCGATCTTCTTGATGGTCTCTCGGATGACCTTCTGGTAGTCGATCTTGGCCTTGGTGGTGATCTCACCAAAGACCATGATCATACCCGTCTTCGAAGCAGTCTCGCAAGCGACCTTGGAGAAGGGGTCCTCAGCTAGGCAGGCGTCCAACTAGAAATTGCGATAATTGTCAGAATCATCTGTCATTCTCAAAAATACTCTCAGCACTCACGATGGCGTCCGAGACCTGGTCACAAATTTTGTCTGATCACGTATCAATTTCCTCGAGCGTCGCGCCATGCAATGAATTGGACATACCAGGGTGGCCTTCACCGACGGATTCCGAGGTGAACAGAAAGTGACCGGGCGCCAGGGCGGCATGAGCCTGAGCAACAGAACCGTTAACAGTCATTGTGAGATTGCAAAGCAGAGGAGGAGAGTTGGATGGGGGAGGTAGGGCAAAGTTGCCAAACCTTTTGAAATTTATGTAGGCGGCATGATTAGTCAGCAGGCATCAAGGAAGATTATCACGCCATCTGCTGTCTTTTTCTCAAACGTGATCGTGGACTCTTTTACGGATAACGCAATAGCGGTCAATATAGTTAGCGGCATTGGAGTAGACGAAGTGACAAGAGCTGCGTAAAAGTACAACAGAATTTTAACGGCATCAGTCCACCCTATATGCACCCATCAGGACGCATATCTGCTTGTACGTCATCAGTCACAACGGCCCAACCCCCAAAGGGTCGGTTCCTTTTGAACTTTGAGGAGGGTCCTTTGTCGGCTGAGCTGCACGTTCCACCCGTGTTGCTGCTGGTGCTGTCGTCCTACGTAACGGTGTAGCGACGGTTGGGTCGGGTGGCAGCGAACTTGACGGATCAACGGAGAGCGTTGCCAAGGTTTGACGTGACGTTGGTGCGTTACTCCAAGGATTCTCGTCCCACGATGAAGTCGAGGTACTGATGTGTTCAGCCGCCCACGGGTTAGTATCAATAGACATGGACGAGAACGACGATGTAATATGAGAAGTTGATGGTTTTGACGATGTTGCCGATTCCTCTCCCCATGTACTGAGCATATCGCGACTACGCAGTTCCGCCGTTCTCACCAAGGATTCATCCTCGTTCCCACCAACTGGCTTGCCTAAATCCTTGGCCATTCCTGCATATGCCTCTTGGACAGCAGAAAAAGCCGCAGAAGCATTAGATGACAACTTCCCCCACATAGACTTGACCCCGGTTCCAGCACCAGCCAGGAAATCCGGTGGCCTCGTCCGGCCACGTTGAGGGGAAGATTGAGATGGCGAGAGCCAATCAGGGACTATAGATGTCAACGAAGGTGGGGGCGACAGGGATTGCGCATTTCCACCTGACGAAGGTTCAGGCAATGAGGCCGGTGGCTCTTTTAGATTGCCGCCGATAGATAACGGTGAAATGCTTCTTGCAGGGGTCGGGTTGACGCTAAGCGACTGTGAAGGTGCAACAATAGCGCATGCAGGTGATAGACGTGGCGAGGGTGGTAAAGAAACGCTTGACGGCGTTCCCAGACGAGGGAGACCAGGGTCGTCCTCCGCGTTCTCAATCGCGTCAACGAACTCAACAGGTCGTGGCGCGGCTGTTACGATCCTCCCGTTCATCTCTTCGTCCGTACGTCCATACAACTCGTTCCAAAACCGAATGTCCTTAGGATTCGGGAAGAGGACGCCCATATCGGCATCTGGCGCCCGGCTAGTCGGATCGTCGAGGGAAGGGTCATAATCCGGATTCTTATTCTTCTCCATCTCAGCGGGAGAGTTGAAGAAATCCCAAGCGCTGATCGTCCTCTCGCAAGGTGGCTGTCCAGACCCACTCCCAACCCTCCTCTCTTTCTCGCTATTGAACAGAAATGTCCCAAATTGGCACGAATACAGGTGATAGTAGATTTGCCGAAGGAAGCGTTCACTAAACTCGAACCTTGTAGGGAATTGTCTCTGTATCTGTCGCACGCACTCAAGGAATTGATGGAAAATTGGACTCGTTTCTTTGATGTGGTTCTGCGACGCAAAGCGATTCTGCACCGAGGCCAGAAATGCTTGAGCAGCATCCGTTCCACCACCAGACCCCATATTCTCCGATGGGGATACGAAAAACTTCTCCGAGGAAAGGTGTCCACATCTATCAAGGAACTTGTGACCATACGAGAGCCAGTCCTTCTCGATCAGGATCTCAAACCCGCGGATGGTGCGATAGAAGGGGTCGAGGCATAGTTGCGATAGTGAAGATAGCTGGGATGTTCTATCCCAACCATCAGAACAATGGATGAGGACATGAGAAGAGTTGACATGAACATTCCGCGCTATGAGGACGGTGCCCTCCATGATTGCCTGTAAATGCCGCAGCCACCCCGATCGTCGTAGGGCTGACCGATCCAGCACAGATATGCCAGAAACTTGACCAGAGAGGTCGTTGTTAATGCTGGCGAGCATCGCGTCTGCCTCCCGTAAAGCTTCCACCACTTTCCCTAAAGATTCGCGCATGGTATGGATGTGATCAATCCCAAGATACGCCTTCTTTGCGTCCCTGTAGTGATCCATGTTCTCCGTCCCAGCACCCTTGGCCGTATTCGCGACGGCATTCGTCGTAGGCCGTGCATCAATAATGAGGTTTGTCGTAGTAGCACCATACACAGGACCGCTCGATGCGCGCGTTTCGGGAGAGATATGGGTTTGAAAGATGGCCTCTATAAGCTTCTCGTCCTGTATTGACCGATTTTGGGTGAGACCGACCATCGGCTGACTTGAACGCGTAATGCTTCCCTGAGAACCACCGTAAGCTTCGTGGCAAATGTTATTCCATGAGGTACATACGTAATTCGCCCAGTGCAGGTAAGTCAACACCGGTATCCGACATTTGCTTCGGTATTTCGAGGCATACTGCAACGTCGTGTCACTAATCCTTGTTGGCACGACCAACTTGGCAGGATACGTCGGACAGAACTAAACAACATCAATCACTAAGAGTCATTGATATTCTGTTCACGTACAGTTTGGAATACTCACAGCATAATCCTTGTTTATGTCCGTAAACCTCCACGTCTTTGATCTCGTGCCCAGTCCCATCCTTCCAAATTCCTCTCTGGGAGAATAGATTGACCATCCATTGTTAGTGGGTAACGGCGGGTTCGGTCTATAAAAGAAAGCGTATAGCTGTGTGACCGAGACTGCAAGGGACGGCGCGTTGAGACGGATCTTATCAAGGTGATAAAGTAAGGGCGTGCACGCACTGGCAACGGTCAGTTCTTTGACACTCTCGAAGACGTCTGATGCATCCTTGTCCCTTTCAAAAGACAAAGTAAACGACTCGAAGGTGCGGGTATGAAAATTCAATGGCGACTGCCCATGCAACGTTTGTGGGAGTCGGTTGACCAGCGATATTAAGGGGTAGGGTACCTGTATTCGACGATCAGGCGAGGCTTGTACGAAGTTTTCATAGCCGCTTAGTTCTTGAACTCACCCACATTTCCTCTAGTTTCCCGTCATCGTAGTTGAAGATAAGATGGTGGGCAGTAAGATGTACAGTCCCTGTTGCATTTACTCCAACTTTGGCGATTCCGACGTGTTCAACCTAGTCATAATCAATTACCTACATGCCATGAGTTTCGATGAGAGTGAAGACTCGCACCTTTGGTACCCTTATAGCATCCATACTAGCATTAGCGATGCAGGATGGCTGAGAAATGTAGCGTCTAGGGCCCAAGATGAGTGTCGTCCAAAAGGGTATCGTGCCATGACTTTGTCACTGTTTTGGATCAGGTGCACAGACGCTCACAGGGTCTACACAGATTCAACATTTCAAGGGTATGGACAATTTTCGTCACAACACTTCGGAAGCGAACAAATCACCGCCGTGATAACCTGTGATAGCGGAGTACTTGTCCGTTGTCGCTTATCTCACACCGAACGCTGACGGCCTGCTGCCGCTGGTACCCTCCGGCAGCATCATTTGGCCATACACGACATGTTACAATATGTATTAGTTAGGTGTCGGGCGTGGACTTTAACGAGGTATATAATGCTTTCACTCAAGTTCGTTCTTACTCATTATCCGTAAGTATGTACATCTGGAAATGAAGTACTGCAACTCCACGTTCAATACATTCTCTGTAAGCTACAAAAATCCCATTCCTTAGAGCGCAACCGGTGAGGTAGCAGAGGTCCCAATTACCAGACCTACTTTCAATAAGATGGGTACCTGATTCTATACTACATAGAAGGTATATTGCAGGGTTATTCAAGAGCATTCCATGGTGTTCATCGCATGATTCAGGATTTTCATCGAGAGAGCCCAACAATTTTATCAAATGATGCTGTAATGTATTTTCACTGTTTATAAGGTCAAAGGAAATGGTCTGCGTCTTGCGACAATGCAAGTCCCATTGTTCGGCCCGTCACAAGCTGGACGGAATATGTGACAATAGCTGAAACTTTGCTGCCTTGGGAGCATCTTTACAGGCATGTTTGAGCATTACGAACTTATTCGGTGTACATGTGCGCACGGTGCCGAGCGACAATTTCAGTGTGGTTGCCATTGAAGATGCATATGCAGACACTCCAACGTCTTATGTGTACCCCCTTGACATGGAGCAATTTTATTACTAGTTATATGACTACTTATTCTAACACTTCCCCAGAGTTTATCAGCCTTTGCTCCTCTTAACATAGAATAATATTTGTGAATGGGGTCCGAGCGAAGGGCCGGAGAGTCATCCGTACATCAGACCCTGGCCTGAGCGCCTCCGGTCTGCCCGTGCTATCAGTGACGTATCACGGCGGTTTCTTGTTCGCTTCCGAAGTGTTGTGACGAAAATTGTCCATACCCACATTTCAACCCTCTGCCTCTCCGCCACTGTTCTCATTGACCTTATTTAATAAACCATAGAGCCATTATTCGCCAAGATCTTGAGCCTAATATGACCCTCTCATCGTTCATTACTGCTGGACTCACTTTATCTCCGGCTACGCGCTGTACAATGTGGATGGACAACAAGGAGTAACAACCCATCGCACTGGTTAATATCAAGTCCCTTGTCAGACAATTTCTGCCTCTTCACATACGCGCGTGACGTTTTGTATTTGTCCGCGTATACCAAAACGGGGAGCGGACCTCCCGCATCTTCGGTCATCTTGCCATGCCAAAGGATCGCAAGCACAAAGCAGACGAATTTCCTGAAGCCCAATGCGGTACTGAAACACCCCGAGCCGCACACCATACCCGACGCTGCAATGGACCCCAGTGCTCAGGACCCGCCTCCTAAATGTCACCCAGGAACTTGCGTGTGAATCGGGAGCAAGCTGGAGACAAGATTAGGCAAACACGAACGGCAATGGAACACGACCTGGTTTCGTGGTTCCGCTTGTAAAGAAATCCGCAGTCGCGCAAACATTTGCCGAATACTGGTCTGAAAGGACACTTCTCGGTGCTGCCATGGAACGAGCAAAACAAACCCGATCCTGTCATTCCTACACCAGCACGGCAGTTTATTGCCCATTACCCCGTGTATAAATCAGTTTCAATCGACCAACTTGCCAGTGACCCGCAAATATTGACAAAGGTGCGACATGTACAATTTAAGAAACTCATCATTAATCTTTTCTTGGACCTGCATACTCGAGGGTACCAGTGCATCAGAGCGCCCTTCCTCATTGTTCTCGATGGCCTTGGCGAGTGCGACGAAGCTCAATCAGAGAATGGTTGAATTAATCAGTAAGGCCGCACAATTATAGAAACCCCCCCCCCCCTTCGGCTGACCTGCAGCCTACCAGAAACGTGCCTCAAATACGTATTCACACGAGCTGCATACTGCTACCGCGAGACGCTCGCTATCTATGCGGAGTGTCAAGGTGACATCGGCCGCAATTACGGGACCAGCTCATGGCAATCAGGCCCAAGTATGCGATTGTGAACATTCCGCCGGCGTGGCCTTGCGAGGCAAAGCTCAATCGGCTTTCGGAAGCTGGCTTCGGTCCGTTCTCCTTTGCTTCAGCTGTCCCAAATACCTTGGTGACTTTATATGCAAATCCCGTGGATCGGCTGGACACTTGATTTTTCTTTCGTGGAACGTGTGGAACAAATTGGCATAAAAAAAACTCCACCGGAGAATTTAGATATACCCTACACTCAGATCCTTATCGACACGCCAGACGAAACTTCCCAAATTCCCAGCAACTTGGCGCACTTTATCACATATCCACATCTCCGACGTCCATGGCTCGTTCCTGTCGTGCTCAAGCGCTTTGTAACTTTCCATTGCATTGACCAGAGCGCCTTCCACAAGCTTCCACAACACTCTGCGAAAGCTCCATTCCGTGATTGAGGTCCCGGTGCCTGAAGAAACCTCAGCAAAGTAGTCACGTTTTTACCATGCGTCGTTTCGGGATTTCGTCTTGGACGCCAACCGCTCGGGGCATTTACTATTGGTGAATATAACACTATGCTCGCCACTGGTGTTGTTGGGCCTAACAACAAAACATTTCATATCAATGGCATTCTACTAGGGCACCGACTGGATGACCGCGAACATGAGACTTGCCGTTCCTTGAGGCGAGTGCCAATGGATAATCAGGAAAGCTTCTCGAAAGAAATTACCGACGCTGTTTAAGTGCTTGGTTTAACGAGCTCACTGCTCTTGGACAATCGAGGAGACCAATCGCCCCATACACCATCAAATCCATCAAGAGCAATCTGGAAACCGCTCGGGCTAGTAAACATCAGAGGGCAGTGGGAAGAGGCACTAGATTTCATTGCAAGCCAGTTACAACCACGCTAATACAATAAACTACATAGTAAAGTGCTCCAGAACGGAAAAAAAAAGTCCTTGAAATTCCACCCAGGCTCTCACGAACATCCAAAACACTCCTCAAACCACTGTTCCCAACGACGAGAACCCATTATGCAACCGCCGCTTACAGCATAAAGCCCGCAACAGCCGCGATCAGAGTCACAACACTCACAGCACCAGCCGAACTCATACCCCTCGCAACAACTGCACCGTTGGGATTCACATTGCTGGTGGAACTCGCACCCGCAGCAGCACCGCTAGAAGTAGCAATTCCGGACACTGAGAGGGCACTCCCAGTGGGGATAGGCGCGGAGCCAGAAGCACCAGATGGTGATCCAGCACCGCCTGTTGGCGCGCCGGTACCTGACACTCCTCCTGCGGAAGGAACACCAGATGTAGAGTTTGAACCCTTAGCATTAGCCTGAGACAGGTGAATGAGTTTCAGTCTACCAAGTGTTCGATGGAAATAACGTACCTGGAATGCGTCGAAGGTTTTGTCGGGGGTAGGGTTGATGGCGAACACCATGCCTGCTTGGCAGTGACTAACTGGGTTCGTCTGGGCGCAGAAGAACCATAGGGGAGCAGTGTCGTTCAGGGTGATACCCCATGAAGGGATCTCTGTCGGGTTTTCTGGGACGAGACGGAATCCGGAGTCGATGCCGTTAGGGGCTTGGGTACATGGGTTGGCAAAGGTTGACTGGGTAACGGAGTGGTTCTTCGCACGGCTATGAGGTATCGAATTGAGTCGCGGAGTTCCGTGTAAGATGAATGTACTACTTACAACTCGAAGTTAATGGTATCGCCGATTTGAGCGTTCACCTGAGAGGGACTGAAAGTCAACTGTTAAAGTGTTGTGTCAGTTGTGCTCTTGGTGCGTTGTGAACCCGAATGACTGCTTACTTGATTACTATCACCAACAGCAACAGTGAAGTTGGCCGCGGAGGCAGCAAGGGCAGAAGTAAGAACAACAGCAGTCAAGGCGAACATCTTGTCTTTGAAGAAGGTAAGAGGTGTTGAACAAAGTGAAAATCCAAGGAATTAGTCTATCAAGTACTAGCGTCTGTGCCTGTTTTCGAGCCTAGCTCGTCAAGTTAAGAGAGAAAAGAGAAGCTGTGAGCAAGACAATCATACAGAGACCAGTTATATATCCTCACCCTGCTCGTCAAAGTAAGAAAGAATCAACAAACGATGAAGGAGGAACAAATCAAAGAGGCAGTCCACACTTGCAACAGCCTTAGTGCCTGTTATAAATCTCGCTGTCCCTTGGCCAAAAATATCCGTGAGTATCCATGGCGACTTGAATATAGCTGCCAATGAGTACATCGTTGACGAACATATGCAACACTGGGGTATTATTAGGCCCGTCGGCGATTGGTCTGCCGCTGAGGAGGTGGCTGGCTGGTAGAACGGACAGTGATTGATTGATTTCAAAATGATGGCTTATTGATGTCGTATTTGTGTGACAATGGGCGTGAGGGGTAGAGGTGTAACGTCGGGCGGTGCGGCGGGCGCGTCATCAATGTGGTATGTCGCTTGATACAATGAGAGGCGATTTCACCACGCCAACGGTGTCTAGGAGAACAAGAATGTAGTCATCGAGAACGCTGAAGGACCAATTATGCGGGGATTCATAGCAACAGCAACAGCAGTAGTAATGGCAAAGGCCAAAGGTGTAGGGCAGAAATAGCCGCCGTGGGCCTTGTATTCGTCCGATCAAGTGTATGTCATCATCAACATCGTCCTTTCAACGCCCATCTCCTGACACACATCAATCCAAAGCAACAAAAAGACACAGCTCTCAATGGCATCGCTCCGTGCTACACACAACCTCCTTCGTGTCGCCACCAGGACAGCATTCCGCCGGCCATTCCACACCTCCCGTCCCAATCCTGCTGTCTACTCCAAATCCGACAAAGCGGTTCGTAATCCCCTTCCTTGCCCCCTACATCATTCCACCGCACTCAAGTCCGATTATTACCAAGCCGAAATTAACAACTACCGTTCCAGTAGACGCTCAACAAAGTTCTCACCAACTCACAAGGTCGAGTCGTCCTAGTCGACTTTTACGCCGAGTTTGTTCCCCTCATGTGATCTACATCTAAACTTCCCAATAACCCCCTCTCACAGCTGGTGCCAACCATGTCGCATCTTCTCACCCATCCTTGAAAAGGTCGCCTCAGAACCCAACACCTCCGCAAATGGTGCTCCCGTCGACCTTGTCAAAATAGACACAGAGACGGATGACGGACAAATTCTGGCCATGGAAAACAAAGTACGCGATTTATGCTCTTCTTCTTGCTCGTTTCTGGGCCAACGGATTTCTCATGCCCTCATTCTGTTCAAATTTTTCCATTTCCGTCTAAACGCCGGGCTCCTCCCCCCACGCTTACTTTTAAAACTCCCGACATGTCACATCCCTTGGCGCTTGCAACTTGACATCTGTGCTGACTGCCTGCCTCTACTCGTTCCCTTCCCACTGCGCATTCTCCAGGTCAGCGCTCTACCCACTGTGCTCGTATACAAGGACGGCAAACACGCCACTCAGTTCACTGGGGCGATCCCCGAGGCACAACTCAAACAGTTCCTTGATAGCCTGTAGCTCGAGAAGCAGTGCGTTGCCTTGCGATAGGGTTCTAGTGTCGCCATCAATCAGATGTGTCATAGAACAGCAAGAAAGAGATTCTTTAATCGTTATATAACGAACATATGTTACATTTGCAAGCAGGGGGTAAAAGAAAAATAAAAGAGGTGGTAAAGAATATATAGCCTTTCATCCAAGCCCCAGACGCCCAACAACCTGAAGTGACCACAGCCATGGTTGGAGTGAAAAGTGGGACAAAACTGGTGAGGTATAGTGAGTCGATACATTGCCAAGGAAAACAAACAGACGGTGCAGACACCCTAAACGAGGTATTCATAAGTGAAGAAGGGATGAGAATGAAGAAAAAATTGTTCCAGGCAAAAGGGAATCGCGGATCGAGATCGGGAGCGAGAAACAGCAAGAAAGAACGTCAACATATGTACACATGAATGGATGAAAAACGGTCATAGTGTAAGCGAGTGGACAGCGGGGAAAGGAACGAGGGTTCATGTGCGAGTCGGGATCGAAGAGCGCTGAGGATATTCTCCGAGCCAACTTCAGAGCTCGTGGTGATGTGAGGTGGATGTCTATGTGGATCTGTTTCCTGTTTGGCAGCCAGGACGAAATTGAAGATAACAGTGGTGTGGTATGTGAGTGTGCGGGTGGTTTGGCGATGAGAGGGGCGGCGGGAACGGTGGTCGAGATTTTGGGGGACGGGGAAACCGGCGTGTAACAACGGTATGAATGAAGAGCATATCACTGTACAGTACAGCATTTGAGGCCGCCTGCGCCTTGATTGTTGTATGGATCGTCTGCCCGTCCCACGGGTCCCCATACGGATGGTACCTGGGATGAAAGGTAAACATATGTTGGAAAAATTTGGAGGTGATGTAACACTTACAAGATGATCTTTTGTCGTTTTACAATACCGAATCAAACTGATAGTCATGAGGTGAGCGCGCTGCACCAAAAGAAGCGAGGCGGGGGGTGGCGAGGCGAGGGTTGGGGTAGTGTGGAATGGAGAGCGCAGCTTACCTGGCACTAGCCTCCGAGACCTTGAGTCTAGGTCTGGCAAGATCCTCCTTAAGTCGCTGGTTGTGTTCGAGAAGACGACGGAGCTTGAGCTCTGACATGGATTGTCTGCCTCCGCCGCGGGTACTCATTATGGTGGACTCTGGGGGTGGTGGTGAGGGGTGAGTGGATGGGTGAGAGAAATTGAGAGCAGAGGGCGTGACGAGAGGGTTGCATGTGAACTGCCTTCCTTTCCAGCTTTCCACGCCCTTCCTTCTCTCACGCCTGTATCACCCGCATGAACACTAACTAATCTATCACTGATCCAATACATTTTCAGCACAAATAATCGTGTTAGTACAGTAAAGTCAAACGAGTGTAGCTGGCTGGGTATACTAGCATTCACATTATCAAGCAATTGCACCCTTGCGCAGGCGGCGCATAGGGGTCCTCTCCCTTTCCAACCGGACCCCACACCGAAGGAACCTGAAGAAGACATTCTTAACACATCGATTTGCTCGGCTCGGTAAGCAAAAAAACCCACAAGGTAATCCTTCGTCTGCTTGCAGTACCGAATCAAACTGGCATATGAACATACACTCAGTCCCTTGGTCCTCACTGCCAACGCAACCTGACTCACCTTGCGCTCGCTTCGCTCACTCGCATGCGCGGCCGTGCGAGGTCTTCCCTTAGTCGCTGATTATGCTCGCTCAGTCGACGAAGCTTGAGCTCTGACATTGATTGCTGTCGTCATCCCAAAAAATACAAAGTGATTTGCGCAGCCCAGGGGAAAATTTTTTTCATAGTCAGCGCCCATTTGAATGGAAGAACACACGGGAATCAAAACGAGAAGCTCTTTGTATATTACACTCACCTTGTGTGGCCTAGCATTCATATCAGAATCGTATTGATGAAGAACGATAGTCGGATTCGGTGGAGAAAAGAATGTGCTGTCAATGGAATTTGGGCGTCAGAGGTCAGTGGGGTGTGCTGAACAACGGCGGCGGCGGCGGACCTTGTAGAATAAAAAAGAGGGACTGAATTTGTGACTGAATTTCGTGGGCCTAGCGGAACATGACACAGACTCAGGGGCATCCATCAGCGGAGTTTGAATTATTTTTGATTCAGTTCATCCTCACGACCACCATGCATCTACGCAAGACCCACGGAAAGAAAACTAATGTAATCGCACCTAGACGACTATCGGGACGCCCGCAGCGATCTGTGCGCTCTGGAAAAATACCGGCTGATGTCCACATGCGGAGCCCAAGCCCATGCCCACCCCACGACTTGTCCTCGGGACCTGACAATGATCAGACGCTCATCAATCGGAATGATGACGACGGCAATGAATGGTTTGATGAGGGGCCTGCCACTGATGACAATGCCTATTTCCACTGGGAAGAAGAGGCAACCCTGTTTTCGGACTTACTGGAGGAAGCGTAGGCGTCGGAAGCATCACTCCTCCGACGATATCTGAATTCCTCTCCATCAGTACTTCAGAGACTGATGATGCCGAACTTGCTGCCCTAGCGGAATCTCTCCAAAAGCCCTTCGATGAGGAGTCTCGACAACTCAAGAAAGAAATTGCTAGAGCTTTCGTACCGCTGGTGAACAAGATCAAGGGGGTCTATGCTTCCATTGATCGGACTGTCGACATCCCGTTTGGCGCTGGGCTCCTTTGTTTCAATGATGCTTGCAAGGAAATGGAGGTATCAATCGGTTCCAACGCCGAAATCGTGCAGAAGACCCAAGCCGAACACCGAGTATGTGACTTTCTGCTCTTTATCAACTGGAACTCATGCAGGAACTAGGCCCATACTACCGAACTTCTCGGACAACTAGAAGAGGAATATGCTCACCGCGAACAACTCTGGGTCAACTTTCAAAAAGCCATGGACGAACTTGGTATTTTCTTGCTTCTCATGTCTCTGGGTTGTCTCTGCTTCATGCTCATCTTTTGCCGACACATGTACAGTCAATCCTGTTCTCGAAACGTTGAATGAAGCACCTGCAAAGTTGGAACGGAAGATTGCCAGTATCGAAAAGCAGAGCAGAGCCTTGGAGAAGGAAAGCGCGAGCGTCACCGCCGACGTCACCGCACAAACACTCAGGGACCTCCTCAGCAGGCTTGGGTGACTCCTCCTTTACGGTAGTACTCGAGTATCCATGTATGTGCTATAGACACAGAATATTGTTCTTTTGGGCTCGCTCTCCCACACTGGCACCTGTTTAAGTCTATTTGGCCGTACCGGCTTGTCAGGCGTCTCACCCTCATTAACATCACGCTATCACTCGCCGTCGCCGTCGACGACGATATCAGTGCACTCAAGAATATCACCCTATACCACCTTCGCTCTCTTCTACTGCCTTTCTGCTAACGATTTTCCGACGACTTTTGACGACTTTTGACGACCTGTAACGACAATGTTTCCATCTTCACGTCTTGATTCCCCACCACCTTCTCGAACACTCCCTTATCATCGGCCGCGTCCATGGTCTCCGGATCCATACGATCCACTTCCTCCATTAAGTTCCCTAACTAACAGAAACTACGACGACGAACATGGCAACACAAACCAGGTCCTGTCGGGCGCTTCTGCTTCCTTAACTCGGCAAAGGCGAGAAGCATCCGAAGCATCCATCGAAGCGCTCGACCTTGCAGACTATGCACGCACGCTTCGTACTAGACAGGTAGAGGACCCGTACCCATCTCTCCAAGGCCCAGCAGTACACCATTCACACTTTCAAGACCACTTCCCATCATACCCACCAGGCTCTTTCATACCTGAAGCGCGTGGCTCTCGGGATTCATTATCACCTCCATCTCTCGTCTCCCGAGGCCCTACACTATCCTCCACTGCTACCCACTCAACACCAAGAGGCAGCCGAAGGCCATTCTCGCTCCCAACACCCAACTCATCCAATCGCGCATTACACTCTTCACCCAGACAATACCACCCCCAACTTCGCAGCGCCGACCCCCAGCCTCTCCCTGCAGGCAGCGGACCATCCGAAATCGATATCTCCCAATTCCCAGCATGGTCTCGCTCCTGGTACCAATCCACCAATCAAGTCAACAACCGCTCTCCACCACCCATCGATGACCTCTACACCGCCATCCCACCTTCCAACCTTGCCTCCACAAACAAGAAACCAAAGAACTTCTTTGGCCCGGATTACGTGCACTATGATCAGGACTTTTACCCTGGCACTGATCCGTCGTCACTATCCGATCCAGTGTTCGCTCCCCCTTCGTCTGTAGGACATGAATCTACGCGGGGGTTGCTACCGTGGAGTCATTCTGATGGATCGGCGACTGTGGACCCGTCGACGAAGGAAGAGAGGGTGAGGATGCTTGAACGTGAGTTTGGGCCGAATAGTAGTAAAGGAAAGGGAAAGGCTCAAGGGGATTTCGTTGATGAGAATGGAAAGCCGTTGATTGGGACTGTCGATGCAAAAGGGAACCTTGTCACTCAGGGGCCGAAGAAACGGGTTGCGATGAGGGTTTTACAGGTCTTCTTTGCTTTGGGGGCTGGTGTGCCGGCGATCTACGCCGCCGCCGTGAGTATATACGTTCATTTCTTATTTTTGACGTACTAACAGGGATTCAGGTGATCAAACCAAATCCTCCAGCACCTCCAGCCGGCAAACCACCAGCATTCGTCCTCTACGTCTTCTCCATCATTACCCTGCTTATCCTCCTTTACCTATTCTTCTTCCGTCCATGTTGTTGTAGCCCCCGGCATAAGAACAAAAGCCTCATGGATAATCCCCTCGCAGGTGGAATGATGGTTCTTCCCGTTCCAAACACTGGGAAGAAGAAAAAGGGCAAGAAACCCAAGAAAGGTGGTGGAGGACTGGCAGGTGGAGGTGATGGTGATGTTCAAGTGAATCTCATCGTCGACCCCCATGTGTTTTCTGCGGGACAGGATGACGAGGACAGTGACGAGGGTAGCGATGTGCAGAACGGTGGTGGCGGTATACCAGGTGGATACTATGGCATTGGGGATGGAATTGCGAGAGGGAAAGTGAAGGGGAGGAGGAACAGGAGACGGAGTGTATTTGCTGGACTTGCGATGGAAGCGGAATGGAAACGAGCGAGGTCGTGGGCAAAGAAGGTTGCGATGGTAGATATGTTGGGCGTTGTGGTTTGGGGTGCAGCGTTCGTGTTTGTGTTGATAGGGAAGAGGTGTCCGAGTGGTGGATTTGACGGGTGATGAGTGTGTTCTTTTATTCCTGCGTTATATCTGGCCCAATTGACAATGGCTACAGGTGTAATGCCTATAATGTATCTTCGGCCTGCTCCTGCCTGCTATGTGTTGCGTTCGCGGTCAGTGTGTTCTTTGATGTTAAAGATCTGCACTCGAGCAAGACGTCCCCACGGACACGGACGTGATTTGTGATATCATCATCTGCTTGTTCTTACCCCCGGACCTGTACGACGTGCATTATACGTATTGTTTGCCGGCATTCTCGATGTACGCTTATCGACTATGAACTGTGTAATAAACATGTATTCAATCATCTTGGCTTTAGTGCCGTGCACCATGCCATCGATGTCAATGTCAAGTTGAACCGGTCATCTGAATTTCGGTAATCAGGGGCAGAAATAAGGACCAATAACAAGTATATATATGTATCTGTCAAACTCGGGAGCCCCATAGAAATCGCAATACATCATATTCCATAACAGTTGGTTTCGCATTCTCTTTAGTGGAAGTTACAACTCCCGACTCCCTTCTGAATTCTCGTGCTCTGTTCCACTCTCCTCCTCGCCTTCCTCCTGTTCCGTTTCATTTTCTGAATCATCGCCGTACCATCCAACCTCAGTAAGCCAATCATGATACTCAGAAATCTGTTGGTCGGAGGGTTCCTTGCCAGAGTTCAGGGCGAAGATTCCGCAGCCGCCTTCGGCCGAGGCGAGCCAGACAATAATGGACTTTGGACCACAGCCAATAAAGAAGTATTCCATGCGTCTGGCGCCCAGATGCTTGAAATTGATTTGAGGTCACAATCTCTCAATATATGAATATATTAGCTCACCAACCAATCAAGAGGAAACACGGCAGGCTCTACACACTCCTGCTTGACCACAGTTCTCAAGTACTCCAGGAGTCAAAAGTCCACTTCATCGGATGGTTCCGTGCGTAGGATGGCATTTGAGCAGTCCTGCAATCAAAACATGGTCAGTCATGGGAACCTGTTAAAGCACTAACAAATTTCACCTGTTTGTAAAGCCAGTTCACGAACGGAACAAGCTCATAAAACTGTTGAATAATGTACCTAAAATCAAACCCATGAATACGTGATAGAAGTTCCTGGTCTCCACTGCTAGGTATTCGAGAGCAGGCATTCCAGCAACATCGATGAGCGAGGCCCGCGATCTCCCTTGAGATCTTCTCTTTATTGTCAGCCGAAACCCACTCCAAATCGGGCAGACTTCCATGCGCATGTTTCCTGTCAAAGTGCCATCCTAGATCCATAAGAATCGCATTATCAGAATTCACTTTCAGCTGAGGACTCACCATGATTAGTATGAAAGAGCGTCAAGTCAAGGTTGTACCAGAATAAACACGATTTGGCAGTGTCACATAGTGCCTTTTGCTCTTCGACAACAAACCTTCCAGAGCGGTTGCCATCTAGGAGGAAATCCTGAAATGATGCATGATATAAGCGCAAAGGCCTTTTGGCAGCTTCTTCGGGTGGTGGGACGTCAACAACAGAATGGAGTTTGTGCAAGGCACCATAAAATGCGCTTCGACTGAGGCACAAGAAGTTGCAGAGAGCCTGAGCAGATAGCGGGTCGTCGGGATCAAACTCAGGCCTGGGTCTATAGATAACATGTGACAAAATTCGCCAAGTCGTCGGAAAGACTTCATCGGATACATCAGCGAAGATCCGGGAATAGAGCAAGTCAAGGGCTGCCAAAGGGTTTTTGGCACCGATTCCCTCCGCATGCTCCAGGAAAGAGATGAGCGTATTCAGTTGTTCCACCGGGTTCGCCATCGTTGGGTCACCAACATAAGTGAGCCCAGTCGAAGCAAGCGCAAAGAGGCCAGAGGCGCCACGAGACACTTTGTCGAATTGCTCTGCGGAAGGCCATGACGAGCCCGTGACGTCCCGAAACTTGGCCTTGATTTTCTCGAACCCATGCCGTAGATATAGATCAACATCCTCTCGGCATTGGGCATCTATAATGAGCTCCTCCCGACCACATTCGATGCTGAAATCTGATTCAGAGAACACAGACTTCAGGTGTGCCTCTGGCCGGCTGGAGATCAGCCAGAGTAGGGGAAGATCCTTCTTTAGGCGAACAACTTCGCCGATCATCTCGACGATCTCACACTGTGCATCCACTCCGTCACACTCGTCTAACCCATCTAGGGCGATGAGGAATGGCTTTCGAACGCTTGGATGGCCCTGGATTTGCAGAGTTGAGAGCGGCTCCACAATAAGCCTCCTCAACTGCACGCGACGTGCTTTCTGGAGAATGGTGGGGTCGCTGGCGACTTGTTTTGTGAGAAGAGTCTTGTATTCCTCTGAGTAGATGGCCAGCTGGTAAGCGAGTGTCGGGATGACACGATCGGGATCGTCTCTGCGATTAAGTCGAGAGAAGAAGAAGGCCGCACCGAGGCGGCCTTTCTCGACGCAGCGTTCCGCAAAGGTTTGTACGACTGCTGACTTGCCAGTGCCAGCGGGACCATGAAGCCAAATCATGTTCCACTGCCGCTGCTGATTGTCAAGCCAAGTTTCAAGCGTGTTTCCGATTTGGATACGGGTCCCTGGATGGCACAGAGGGGGTGGATGGCGAGCACTTGAATCGACGGCAGCATTGGGATCAATGTGGGGGAGAAGGCGATCCAGGACTGGTCAGCCTCAGTCAGTAGATGCGTCCTATTTTCGATTCTCACACCATACCTGTTGTTCCGTTCGTAATGTTCTGCAAGTGAAACACGGCGTTGTTGGCTCCAGACGCATCGATCATTGTTGGCCTATCGAAGACACCACCAATCGCATTTGGGAAGAAACCAGATGGTGCGTAGGCCCCGCGATGGGCTCCTCCTACACCCGAATGTGAGCTGTAAGCCCGGCAGAGTCTTTGCTATATGTGAGAAGCCCACCTGCAGTACATATATCCTGATGGTTGTGGGTGCCATGAGAGATGTGATTGTGACCATGCCCAAGTCTATCGGAGCATTCGGCCTTGTTGCGAGGACGCCTGAAGCGCCCAAACAAATCGAGCAACATGGCAGATGAAGGTCAAGCTACTGTATGGTTAGCGCTCCAGACACAGCATGAGATGGGCGCTCAGACTATATTGGCTGATTTGGTCACGTTCCCCAATTCTCCGCTACTTAAGAAATCCCACAACCAAATAATTGGTATGTTAGGAATGGCAATAGTGCGCCTTGTGACTGATCTGTCGTAGCCAACACAAACACCACCCAGGAGAACGAGGAATGGTCCCTGAAAAGCTTGTATTGGGAAAATTGAGAGTGGCATGGCAAAGAGAAATCGCGATTGTACACAAGGTGCTTTCCGGAAGTCGATAACTCGCTACCTATGCAGGGCCTTGCATCCAACAAGCAGCCAAGTGATACATGAGTACTTGGGGGTTGATATGGCAGAGCCGTCACTGTCTCGGTTATCTGGTCTGGGTGAAAATAGGCTGAACTGGGATGTCCTTTGTTTTCCTTACACTTGAACAACCATTAATTTTCCGGTGCTAGCGGGCCCGTTAATGTGTCCCCTCATTTTGTCCACGCAAAAGGGGGTATTAGTCGTGCATGGACTACTCACCAGGTGTTGAAGGACTTGAGGGACCGGTCTGGATGTCATAGAGTGTTCATCCTTCTTCGGGAGGCGCTGGAGTACACATGCTAATTGGCTAATTGAGCGATTAAGAGCAAGTAGCTTCGAGTCTGCTGCCGACAACGGATTTCTGGGTGACCCGAGGCAGATGGGTATGAAGTACTAGGGCCTATTGCAGCGTCAAGCATGGTGTACAGCGCAAGGCGTTCTAACACTGACATTAAACGAGGCTTTCGCACGCGACCATAACATTCAGACGTGCCCGTCTTTCCCATAGAAGATACGTTGTTAATAATCTAGGACAGATCCTCGGTCATCGTTGGCTGACTGACGACGAAGCGATTTGCATCGTTGGAGGTCCCGGTTGGCGTAGGTCGCCGTCCAGCGTTTTCGAGCCCAGCGTTTAGTATCATGACTCAAGTTGCGCGAGTAACACTCATTTGTGTTCGCAGTACACTTGCCTCCTGTGGTCCTGGGACGATTGTTGTCGACTGCGTTTTGTCCGATCCGACCTTTCATTACACGGAACGCCCGAGATGGCTAAGCAACGACTCGAAGAGGATACTTGACGATGGGAAGCAGATAGTGTCCATTACGCCCGTGATAGCACAGCAGACTCAATGCCTATCAGCGTAGACCCTAGTATCTTTTTGACGAGTCTCAGGAAGAGCATCTTGAGTCGAGCCCCAGACCATGCCTTGGTTTTACTGGGTTTGTCACCTTTACAGTCGAGTAACCCTGCGATTAAGAAATGAGAATCCGAGGTATAACAGGACCGAAGGCTGTGCTCGAACAGGAGCTCTATGTTCCATTGCCCCGCCTCAGCCGGCTGAACCTGGGTAATGTCTCCTTCAAATAATCGGCATGCTTCCTCCGCAAATCCGCCTTCTGGAGCTTGCCCCTTCCGCTCCAAGTCCGCAAACGGTCCATACACAACGATGCAGTGTGGGAGAACCTCATCTTCGGTTGGTACAAGGAGGCAAGCTGCACCAATGGTGCAATACGAGCCGATGCTGACCGTGTGGTGGACGCGTGCGCGAGTAGAAATCATGTTGAAGTTACCTATCAAGGGGCATTACTAAGACGTTCAGATGTTGATACATGCTGCATGGACTCACGAGAGCCAATTTCGAAGAGGTTATCATCACCTACGTGCATTGTTTCTTTCTCCCTGTATATCCAAACTCAATTTCGATTCTGAGCGATGATAAAAATCGCGCCAGCTTACCTGTTGGCAATGATAGCTCCTTTAATAATGCAATGTGACCCGACAATGGTGGGCCAGGCAATGGCAAAAATGGTCGCTTTCAGATGGATTATGGTACCTAGCCCCGTTCAAAGCGCTTGGAGGCATGAAAGCCAATCCCCTGGCGAACAAGCCGCGTCGGACTGACCTGAGCCAATGGTAACGTCCCCCTTGAGCTCAGCATCCTAGCAAACGATGGCTTTGGAGTACATGGTGAACTTATCACGTCTAAGCAGGGCAGTCAGCACACGCTCATAATCGAAATTAAGAGACTCAACACATTAGTGCCATGATTGTAGAATGAGGAAGAGAGACGAACAAAGAAACTCCATATCGCACGAACCCTAGCGTTCCTGACGACGCTGCGATCCCTCTGACTCTCCCTCCTCTGCACCGCTTCCAGTTCCTTCAACCCTCCGTTCAGCTCCTCGTTCGTAATCAATACATCCGCATGTAGACGTGAAAACACATTCATTATCGCTTCTACAGCCTCAAAGTCCGATGTGGTGCAAGTCGACGTCCAAGTGCTTATATGATCGTGCTTAAGCTCTGCAACGATGCGAAGGATCGTAGCTTGAGTTCTAGCGCTGCTGGCTTCAGCGTTTTGGCTTGGTGGAAGAATCCTTCGTCTGGGGCCCAGAGTCAATGCTCGGCGTCATTCTGGACTACAAAGACACTCACAATCTCCGTTAGGATCCTCCTCCATCAGCTTTTTCTGGAACGCGCTCTCAGCGCCGGCAGCTGCCTTATCCAGCCTCTGCGTCGGTTTTCTTGTCTCCTTTGCCTGCTTTTCTGCAGGCACGAACCATGCCTCCACCCCCGGTAATGTTGGAAAAAGAACGGTGCCTTGTTCAGGGGTTTCGGTGGCTCCTTTGTGCGTTGTTGGATCATCTCCAGGTTCAAGAGGGTTTGCTATCGAGATCGAGGAAGTAGTGTCAATGCGATGAGCTCTTCGTCAAGTTGTGGCAGTGTTGAGAAGACGTCAGGTGGCGAGTCCTGTATTGTTAGTGCTGAAAGGGCCTCCAGGGCTGGGAGAACAGTTGAGTGTACGCAGTGAGGGTAACTTCCGATTGATGCTTACCGTTATCTTCTGCAGTGCTTTGCATCGATGGCGAAGGGACGTTTTGGACATCCTCCTCAGTAATACCTTGGAATGACACATTCGTATACTGAGCGCGATTTGCCCTGTGTTGGCCATATTAGTTTGAGTACAACTTCCTGAGAGTCGATACATACCATAAAAAAACGCCAACACTATCAATGTGAACGGTCGCCAAAGGGTCACTCGTCGGAGGAAACAAAACGCTTGTTGCGACACTCAACATGTTGGATGCATGAATCAGCCGCCCGGTCGGAAGATCAAACGTCCGAATAATCGAGTCCAATGAAGTCGTCACTAACCACCTTGCGTCGGCAGAGAAAGTCTATTCAACGCCGACATGAGATCCAGACAAAAGCCAACACAAGCAATCACACTCACCATATCCAAAACACGACCACGGAAACCACCCAACTCTCTCATAATCCTCTTCGTTTCAATATCTACCACCCGGACGACCATATCATCGCAAATAACTGCTAACAGGCCACTATCACCATGCAGCTGTAACGAGACTGCCGCCGACGGTAGTATTAGCGTATATTCCAATTTTGTCGTCTGGAAGTCGAAGAGCTAAATTTGATAACAAAGCCTGTGTTAGCCAAGAACCAAGAAACTAGATGCAAAGAGGTGTGGTGCGATACTGACATTGAGCGTCCCGTCGAGGGTGCTGGCGATAGCCACCCGATTCAAGGGGTCAGTTGCGAGGCCAGTGACGATACGATCCCGCATTCCAGTTCCGTTTCGTAACGTTGCAATTGCCCTTGGCAGACATGGACCGGCGTCATACGACTTGCATTTAACCCCCAATTACACGTTCTACATGTATACTTGACCAGTCGGGGCACCCGTCAGGCCCAAATTGCCACAGGTTGTGACGCACACATCCTATCAAATACAGTAAATATATCGTGTCCTTCCGATGGAGCGACGACACCTACCTTAACAAAGCCGAGGGGACTGCGCTCTTCGCCTTTTCCCTTTCCTGGCTCTGTGAAACCAAGGGTATATTTTACCAAGCTTTTCATAGAACACCGGACGAACGTCTCGTCTGCATGTGCCGTAAGGATATCATCCCAATCCTTAGATCACGTAGTCGAATATGAAATGACATTAATCGGGGGGAATTTGAGCGAGGCAATCGGTATTGACAGGGAGGTTGCCCTCTTAGCCAGGGAACCTGAATATCGCGTCAGTGCAACGAAGCGCCGAAACCGTGTAATGATCTTGCCTTGTGAAAGTCCAAAAGACCTCGAGTCTCTCACAACGCAAATACACTTCAGACTATGATCCCTCGACACTGCTAACAACTGCTTCCCGTCGCCGCTATAATAACGAATGAGATGCGGTGGTGCATGATGACCAGAGCGGAACTCGAGGAGTCTAGGATATGTTGGTGAATCAAACTGCCATTGCTGTAGGGTGACCAGCAGTGCACCCCAGATGTTCAACTGAGATACGGACCTTCACACTATTATCCTCTCCTGATGCTACCAGCATGGGTTGGCCAGAAACCCACTCTGCTACTGCGGGCCGCACTGTCCTGTGCACCACGTATCAACTACAACAGTCGGCCGCCATTGTTGAGGTCCCACGACGCTATATGGCCTGGAGACAAGGTAGACGGAAGGACAGGATGGCCGTCTAGGAAAGATTGGACAATAAGCCCAAGCAGAACTCAGAGAATCGGCATGAACACACCATTTCTAAGCCCAAGGGCCTGAACTCCGCGACTCTCGAGTCCCGATTAAGCATGCGCGGCTGATTGCAATCGAAAAGAACCTACTTATGCTGGGATTCGGACGGAGTCGGCTATGCGAGTGATTCCCCTTGCCAAAAATGCTGTTTTTTTATCTCCCTGGATTGGGTCATTTTAATCCTTCGGAATCGCTGAGAATACTTAATACCCAGAGTGTTTACTGGGCCCGATCAATCAATCATCCAGTACCTCCAGCCGGCAAACTCCTGGCCTTCGTTCTCTACGTCCTCTCCTCCCTTATCCCCCCTCTCTTGCTCTACCTCTTCCTCTTCCGTGCTGTAGATCTTGTGCAACGGTCGGTCGCCAATGTTAGGGTTCCGTAACCCTATGTGGCCTGCAGACAAGGCAGACGCAAGGATAGGATGGCCATCTAGGAAAGTCGGACAATAAACCGAAGCACAATTCGAGAGAATCCACATGAACACACGTTTCTGGGCCGAAGAGCCCGGATTTCGATGCATAAACATCTGCATCAACTGCTTGTCAAGCTAAGCCCGAATTCCGCCATCCATAAACATCCATCAATCCACCAGGCTCTTTCATACCCAAAGCATGTGGTTTTCGGGATTCAATATCACCTCCGTGTCTCGTCTCTCATGGCAGTACACCAGGATGCCCTATTCTCCTGTGCTACTCCCTCAACATCAAAAGGTGGACAAAGACCATCTCCCTCCCAACACCCAATTCGTCCAATCACACATTACACTCTTCACCCAGATAATGCCACCCCAACCTCGCATCGCTGGCCCACAGCTCCCCAATGCAGGCAGCGGACCCTCCGAAATAGACATCTCTCAATCCCCGGCATGGTCTCGTTCTTGGCATCAACCTACCAAGTCAACAACCGGTCTCCACCACCCATCCATGACCTCCACACCGCTGTCCCAGCTTCCAACTTCGCCTCAGTAACAAGAAACTTCTTTCTTTGATGCGGATTACATGCATTATGATCAGGATTGCTACCCCGGTACTAACCCGTTGCTGCTATCCAGTCCAGTCTTCGCTCTTCCCTTGTCCATGGGACGTGAATCTATACGGGGGGTTACTACCGTGGAGTCATTCTGATGAATCAGCAACTGTAGACCCGTTAACGAAGGAGGAGAGGGTGAGGTGTTTGAGCGTGAGTTCAGGCCTAATAGTAGTAAAGGAAAGGGAAAGGCGCAAAGGGACTTTGGTAATGGGAATGGAAAACCGTTGATTGGGACTGTAGATGGGAGAGAGAACCTCGTCACTCGAGGACTGAAGGGACTGGTTGCGATGAGGATTTTAAAGATCTTGTTTACTTTGGGGGCTGGTGTGCCGGCGATCTACGCCGCTGTGGTGAGCACACGTGTTCATTTCTCATTCACCACACGTTGACGGGTTCCAGTACTTCCAGTCAACAAAACAACCAGCTCTCACCCCCTACGTCCTCTCCATCGTCACCTTCCTTATCCTCCTACATATTCCTCTTCCTCTTCCGTCCATATCGCTGTAACCCCCGACGGAAGAACAAAAGCTACATAGATAATCCCCGCGCAGGTGGAATGATGGTCCTTCCTGTCCCAAGCACTGAGAAAAAGGAGGAAAAGGGCAAGAAACCCAAGAAAGGTGGCGAAGGACTAGTAGCTAGAGGTAATGGTGATGTCCAAGTGAATCCCATCGTCAACCTGCATGTGTTTTCTGATGGACGGGATGACAAGAACAGTGACGACGAGGGTGGTGATGTACAGGGTGGTAGTGATGGTGGTATACCAGGTGGATACTATGGCATTGGGGATGGAAATGCGAGAGGGAAGGCGAAGGGGAGGAGGAACAGGAGACAGAGTGTGCTTGCTGGACTTGCGATGGAAGCGGAATAAAAAAAGGCGAGGTCACGGGCCAAGAAGGTTGCGATGATGGATGTATTAGACGTTGTGGTTTGGGGTGCGGCGTTCGTGTTTGTGCCGATAGAGAAGAGGTGTCCAAGTGGTGGATTTGGAGGATGGTGGGTTCTTGCTTTTCTTTCTGCGTTATATCTGCCTTGATTAACGATGGCTGCAGGTATAATGCCTATAATGTACCTTCAACCCGTGCCTGCCTGTTGTGTGTTACATTCGCCGTCAGTATGTTCCTCGATGTTAAGGGCCTACACTCTGCAAAACATTCCCACCGACACAGACGTGCTTTGCGATATCCCTTGTTCTCGCTATCCACTTGTTCTTAGCCTCAGAGCTGTACGATGTGCATTGTACCTATATTTGCTGGCCTTCTCGGTGTGCATTTATGTACTGTATAATAAACTGATATCCTATCATCTCAGCTTTAGCGCCATGCACCATGTCATCGGTGTCGATGCCAAGTTGAACCGCTCATCTGAAATTTGGTAATCAAAGTCAAAAATAAGGGAAAATAAGAAGTGTATATATTCCTGTCAGACTCGAGAGCCCCTGACGAGTCGCAATACACCATATTTCGTAACAGCTGGTTTCGCATTCTCTTTGGTGAAGTCACAACTCCCAACTCGATTCTAAATCCTCATCCTCTGTTCCGTTCTCCTTGTTTCTTTGCTCCCGTTCCATTTCATGTTCTGAGTCATCATCATACCATCCAAACCTAACGAGAAGGTCATGATATTCAGAAATCTGTTGGTCGGAGGGTTCCTTGTCAGAATTCAGGGCGCAGAACTCCCAATTGTCACCACCGTTCTCAGCGATCCAGACAATAAGGGACTTTGGACCACAGCCAATAAAGTAATATTCCATGCGTCTGGTGTCCCTATCCTTGAAATGGATTTGAAATCACAACCTCTCAATACATGAATATGTCAGCTTACCAACCAGTCGAGAGGAAATGCGGCAGGCTCTATGCGATCCCCCTTGACCACAATCCTCAAGTACTCCAGGAGTCGGAAGTCCACTTCACCGGATGGTTCCGTGCGAAGGATAGCACTTGAGCTGTCCTATGCAAACAAAACGCATTCAGTCATGGGAGCTTGTCAAAACGCTAGTAAATTTCACCTGTTTATAAAGCCAGTTCACAAGCCAAACGAGCCCAAGAAGGTGATCAGTGTATCTGAAATCAAATTCATGAATTCGAGATAGAAGTTCCTGGTCTCCGCTGCCAGGTATCCCAGAGCAGGCATTCCAACAATGTTCATCAACAAAGTTCGCAATCTCCCGTGAGACCTTTTCTTGATTGTCAGCTGAAACCCACTTCAAATTGGGCAGACTTCCATGTGCATGTTCGTGGTCAAAGTGCCATCCTAGATCCATAAGAATCGCATTATCCGATATGCTTTCAGCTGAGGACTCACCATCATTAGTATGAAAGAGCGCCAAGTCAAGGTTGTACCAGAATAAGCACAATTTAGCAACATCACAGCGTGCCTTTTGCTCTTCGACAACAAATATTCCGGAACGGTTGCCGTCTAGGAGGAAATCCTGAAACGACGCATGATAGAAACGCAATGGCATTTTGGCAGCTTTTTCAGGTGGCGGGACATCAATGACGGAATGGAGTTTGTGCAAGGCACCATAAAATGCGCTTCGACTGAGGCGCAAGAAGTTGCAGAGAGCCTGAGCAGATAGACGGAAGACGCTAAGCTTGGATGTGTAGATAACGTGTGACAAAATTTGCCAGGTCGTCAGAAAGACTTCGTCGGGTACCTCAGCGAGGATTCGAGTGTAGATCAAGTCGAGAGCTGCCAAAGGGTTTTTGACACCGATTCCCTCTGCATGCTCCAGGAAAGAGATAAACATATCCAGCTGCTCCACTGGGTTTGCCATTGTCGGGTCACCGATGTAATTGAGCGTGGTCCAGGCAAGCGCAAATAGGCCAGAGGCACCCTGAGATACTTTGCTGAATTGTTCCTCGGAAGGCCACGATGAACTTGTAGTGTCTCGAAACTTGGCCTTGATTTTCTTGAATCCATCTCGTAGGTATAGATCAACATCGTCTCGACATTGGGCATCTATAATGAGCTCCTCCCGACCACATTCGATGCTGAAATCTGGTCCAGAGAACACAGACTTTAGGTGTGCCTCTGGCCGGCTGGAGATCAGCCAGAGTAGAGGAAGATCCTTCTTCAGCCGAACAACTTCACCAATCATCTCGACAATCTCACACTGTGCATCCACTCCGTCACACTCATCTAACCCGTCTAGGGCGATGAGGAATGGCTTTTGAATGCTTGGATGACCCTGCAATTACAGAGTCGAGAGTGGCTCTACAACAAGCCTCCTCAACTGCACGCGGCGTGCTTTCTGGAGAATGGTGGGGTCGCTGGCGACTTGTTTTGTGAGCAGGGCCTTGTATTCAGGTAAGTGGACAGCCAGCTGGTAAGCGAGTGTCGGGATGACACGGTCGGGATCGTCTCTACGATTTAGTCGAGAGAAGAAGAAAGCCGCACCAAGACGGCCTTCCTTAACACAACGTTCTGCAAAAGTTTGAACAACTGCTGATTTGCCGGTGCCAACGGGACCATGAAGCCATATCATGTTCCACTGCCGCTTCTGGTTGTCAAGCCAAGTTTCAAGTCTGTTTCCGATTTGGATGCGAGTCCCTGGATGGCATAGAGGGGGCGGATGGCGAGCACTTGAATCGACAGCAGCACTGGGGTCCATGTAGGGCAGAAGACGGTCCAGCACTGGTCAGATCTAGTCAATATATGCACCCCATTTTCGAGTCTTACACCGTACCTGTTGTTCCATTTGTAATATTCTGAACCACTGTGTTATGGGCTCCAGACCACTCAATCATAATTGGTTGATTTAAGACATTGCCGCTTGCATTTGGGAAGAAACCAGATGGGTTATGGGCTCCGCAATGGACTCCTGCTACGCCTGAACGTGAGCTGCAAGCTTAGGATAGTCTTTCCTGTATGAGATATCTACCTGCAGTAGGTATCTCCTGGCGAGTGTGGGTGCCATGGAAGATTTGACTACGACCATGCCCAAGTCTATCTGAGCGTTCAGCCTTTTTGCGAGGACGCCTGAAGCGCCCAAACAGGTCGAGCAACATGGAGGATGAGGGTCAAGCTGCTGTACGGTTAGCACTCCAGACACAGCATGAGAAGGCCTTGAGGCATGGGAGCTCAGACTGTACTTGGCTGACTTGGTCACGTTCTCCACTTCTCAGCTACTTAAGAAATCCCACAACCAAATAATTTATATGTTAAGAATGGCAACAGTATGTCTTGGTATTGATCTGTCATCACCAACACAAACAGCATCCGGGAGAACGAAGAATGGTCCTTGGAAGGCTTACATTGGCAAAATTGAGAGTATCCTGGAGAAGAGACATCGTGATTGTACACGACGTGCTTTCCGGAAGTTGATAGTTTGCGCACTAAGCAGGGCCTTGCATCCAGCAAGCAGTCAAGTGATACATGAGGCCGCTAGGGTTAGTATGGCATAGCCGGCACCGTCTTGGTTATCTGATCTGGATGAAAATAGGCTGAACTGGGATATCCTTTGTTTTGTTGCACTTGAGTGCTCTGAATGATTTTTGTCATCGACTGCGTTTGCCCGATCCAACCTTTCACTACACAGAACGTCCGAGACGGCTAAGCAGTGACTCGAAGAGCATACTCGATGGTGGGAAGCAGACAGCATCCATTACACCCGTGATAGCACAGCAGACTCAGCGCCAATTAGCATAGGCCTTAGTATCTTTTTGACGAGTCTCGGGAAGAGCATCTCGAATTGAACCTCTGACCATGCCTTCGTTTTACTGGTTTTGTCACCTTTACAGTCAAGTAACCGTACGATTAAGAAATGAGAATGGGAGGTATAACAGGACCGAAGGCCGTGCTTGAGCCAGAACACTATGTTCTGTCACCCCGCCTCAGCTGGTTGAACTTGGGTAATGTCCTCTTCAGATAATCGGCATGCTTCCACCATAAATCCACCTCCTGGATGTTACTCCTTCCGCTCCAAGTATGTCGCTTGGCAGAGGGTCCATATACAACGGTGTAGTCGGCGAGAATGTCATCTTCGATTGCTACAAGGAGGCAAGCTGCACCAATGGCGCAATATGAGCTGATGCTGATAGTGTGGTGGATGTGTGCATGAGTAGAAATCATGTTGAAGTTACCTATTGAGGGGCATTCAATTCCTGTTGTGCCTCATTAAGATGTTTAGATGTTAATACACATTGCACGGACTCACGACTCGGAGAGCCAATTTCGAAGTGATTATCATCACCTACATGCATTGTTTCTTTCTTCCTGTATATCCAAACTCAATTTCGATTCTGAGTGATGATACAAGTAGCGCCAGCTCACCTATTGGCAGTGACAGCTCCTTCAATAATGCAACCTGATCCCATAATGATAGGTTCCATAATGGCAAAAATGGCCGCTTTCGGGTAGATTGTGGTACCTAACACCATTCAAAGGGCACATAAGCATGAAAACCCAATCCCCTGGTGAACAAGCCGCATCGTGCTGACCTGAGCCAATGGTAGTGTCCCCCTTGAGCTCAACGCCTAGCCAACGACAGCTTTAGAGTGAATGGTGAATCCGTCACGTCTAAGCAGGGCAGACAGCACACCCTCATAACCGAAATTAAGAGACTCAATACATTGGCACCATTATTGCAGAATGAGGAAGAGTGACAAACAAAGAGACTCCATAGCACACTAGCCAGCCCTAGCGTTCCTAACGACGATGCGATCCCTCTAACTCTGCCTCTTCTGTCCGCTTCCAGTTCCTCCAACTCTCTTTTCCTCTTCATCCGTAATCAATGTGTCCACATGCAGGCGCAAAAATACAGTCATTATCGCTTCCACAGCCTCAAAGTCCCCGATGCATTGCAAGTCGGTGTTCAAGTGCATGCATGGACACGCTTAAGCTCTGTAACGATGTGAGGGATTGTAGCTCGAGTCCTATCGCTGCTGGCTGCAGCGTTTTGACCTGGTGGAAGAATCCTTCGTCTGGGGCACAGAGTCAATGCTCGGTGTCATTCTGGACTACAAAGACACTCACAATCTCCGTTAGGATCCTCCTCCACCAGCTGTTTCTGGAACGTGCTCTCAGCGCTGGTAACAGCCTTATCCAGCCTCTGCACCAGCTTTTTGTCTCCTTTGCCTGCTTTTCTGCAGGCGCGAACTGTGTCTCCACCACCGGTAACGTTGGAAGGAAGAAAGGTGCATTCTCCAGGGTTTTTGGTGGTTCTTCTGGCTTATTGTGTTGTTGGATCACCTCCAGGTTCAGGAGGGTTTGCTACCGGGATCGAGGAGGTGGTGTCAATGTGATGAGCTCTCCATCAGGTTGTGACGGTGTTGAAAAGACGTCAGGTGGCGTGTCCTGTGATGCTAGGGCTGAAAGAACAGTTGAGTGTATGTACGAAGTGAGGGTATCTTCCGATCGATGCTTACCTTTACCTTCTGCAGTGCCTTGCATCGATGGCAAGGAGACGTTCTAGACATCCTCCTCAGTAATATCATGTTCATATGCTGAGCGCGATTTGCCCTGTGTTGGCCATTATTAATTGCAACTTTCTGAGGAGTTAGTACACACCATAGAAAAACGCCGACACTATCGACATGAGCAGCCGCAAGTCGCCCGTCGGAGAAAACGAGGTGCTTCTCGCGACACTCGACATTTTGAATGCATCGATCAACCGCCCAGTAGGAAGATCAAACGTCCGAATAATCGGGTCCAACGAAGTCGTGATGAACCACGTCAGCAGAGAAAGTCTATTCAACGTCGACATGAAATCCAGATAGAAGCCAACACAACCAATCACACTCACCATATCCAAAACCCGACCCCAGAAACCCCCAACTCTCTCGCAATCCTCCTCGTTTTAATATCTACCACCCGTACGATCATATCATCGCAAATAACTGCCAATGGGCCACTATCACGATACAGCTGTATCGAAACTGCTGCCGAGGGTTATATTTCAATTTTGTCGTCTGGAAGTCAAAGAACTAAGTTTGATAACAAAGTATGTGTTAGCCAAAACCAAGGAACTGGATGCGGAGGGGCAAGGTGCGGTACCGACACTGAACGTTCCCTCGAGAGTCCTGGCAATAACCACCCGATTCAAGGGGTCTGCTGCGAAGTCGGTGGTGGTACGATCCTACTTTTTAGTTTCGTTTCGTAGCCTTGCAGCGAATGAGATATGGTGGTGCATGATGGCCAGAATGGAATATGAGGAGTCCAGAAACGGATTTTGCTGAATCAAACAGCCGTTGCTGTAGGGTAATCGGGAGTGCGACCCAGATGTTCAGCTGGGATATGAACCTTCATGCTATCATCCTCCCCTAATGTTACCAGCACGAGTTGGCCGGAAGTCCACTGTATCACTGCCACCACACTGTCTTGTGCCCACACGTATGTGTCATGTGCAACAGTCTGCTGCCATTGTTGAGGTCCCACGTCGCTATGTGGCCTGCAGACAAAGTAGACGCATAGACAGGATGCCGGTCTAAGATAGATTGGATAACAAGTCCAAACAGGACTCAGAAGGAAAGCGCCAGCCCCGTTGCTGACGTCACTGCGCACGTACTCCGGGACCTTCTCAGCAAGCTTGGGTGACTCGCCTACGACATTATTGCAATGGCAATGTATATGCTATAGACACGGAATATCGTTCTTTGGGATCGCTCTCCCTTACCGGTGCCTGTTTGAGTATTTGACTATGCTACCTTGTCAGGCATCTCACCTTCAACATCATTCATCACTCACCACCACCGTTGACAACATCAGTGCACTCAAGAACATCTCCCCTGTACCACCTTCGCTCTCTACGACTGTCCTTCTGCTAACAATTCTCTGACAACCTTTGACGATTTCTGACGACCTATAACAACAATGTCTTCATCTTCACACCTTGATTCCCCACCGCCTTCTCGAACATTCCCATATCATCGGTCACTCCGTGGCCTCCGGATCCATATGATCCGCTTCCTCTGCTAAGCACTCTGACTGATATAAACTACGTTGGCGAACACGGCCACGCAAACCAGGACCTGTTAGGCGTTTCCGTTCCCTTAGCTCGGCAAAGGCAAGAAGCATCCGAAGCATCCATCGAAGCGCTCAACCTTACAGATTACGCACGTACGCTCCACATTAGACTGACAGAAGATCCGTATCCGTCTTTCCAAGGGCCAGCAGCACGCCCTTCACACTTCCAAGACCACTTTCCATCATACCCACCAGGCTCTTTCATATCCGAAGCGCGCGGCTCTCGGGATTCATTATCACCCCCATCTCTCGTCTCTCAAGGCCCTACACTATCCTCCAGTGCTACCCACTCAACATCAAGAGGCAACCGAAGACCACTCTCCTTCCCAACACTCAACTCATCCAATCACGCATTACGCTCTTCATCCGGATAATACCACCCTCAACCTCACATTGCTGACCCCCACCCTCCCCATGCGGGCGGCGGACCCTCCGAAATCGACATCTCTCAATCCTCAGCATGGTCTCTCTCCTGGTAACAATCCGCCAACCAAGTCAACAACTGCTCTCCACCACCCATCGATGACCTTTACACCGCTATCCCACCTTCCAACTTTGCGTCCATAAATAAGAAGCCAAAGAACTTCTTTGACTCGAGTTACGTGTATTACGATCAGGATTATTACCCTGGCACTGACCCGTCATCACTATCTGATCCGGTGTTCGCCCTTCCTTCGTCTGTCGGACATGAATCTACGCGGGGGGTTGCTACCGTGGAGTCATTCTGGTGGATCAGCGACTATAGACCTATTGACGAAAGAGGAGAGGGTGAGGATGCTTGAACGTGGGTTTGGATCGAATAGTAGTAAAGGAAAGGGAAAGGCTCAAGGGGATTTTGTTGATGGGAATGGAAAGTCGTTGATAGGGACTGTGGGTGCGAAAGGGAACCTCATCACTCAAAGGCCGAAGAAATGTGCTGCATTGAGGATTTTACAGATCTTGTTTGCTTTGGGGGCTGGTGTGCCGCCGTCGTGAGTATATACTTATGTTTGACGTGCCAACAAGTATTGAGGTGATCAAACCGAATCCCCCAGCACCTCCAGCCGGCAAACCACCAGCATTCGTCCTCTACGTCCTCTCCACCATTACCTTGCTTATCCTCCTTTACCTATTCTTCTTCCGTCCATGTTGTTGTAGCCCCCGGCGTAAGTACAAAAGCCTCATGGATAATCCCCTCGCAGGTGGAATGATGGTTCTTCCGGTTCCAAACACTGAGAAGAAGAAAAAGGGCAAGAAACCCAAGAAAGGTGGTGGAGGACTGGCAGGTGGAGGTGATGGTGATGTTCAAGTGAATCTCATCGTCGACCCCCATGTGTTTTCTGCGGGACAGGATGACGAGGACAGTGACGAGGGTAGCGATGTGCAGAACGGTGGTGGCGGTATACCAGGTGGATACTATGGCATTGGGGATGGAATTGCGAGAGGGAAAGTGAAGGGGAGGAGGAACAGGAGACGGAGTGTATTTGCTGGACTTGCGATGGAAGCGGAATGGAAACGAGCGAGGTCGTGGGCAAAGAAGGTTGCGATGGTAGATATGTTGGGCGTTGTGGTTTGGGGTGCAGCGTTCGTGTTTGTGTTGATAGGGAAGAGGTGTCCGAGTGGTGGATTTGACGGGTGATGAGTGTGTTCTTTTATTCCTGCGTTATATCTGGCCCAATTGACAATGGCTACAGGTGTAATGCCTATAATGTATCTTCGGCCTGCTCCTGCCTGCTATGTGTTGCGTTCGCGGTCAGTGTGTTCTTTGATGTTAAAGATCTGCACTCGAGCAAGACGTCCCCACGGACACGGACGTGATTTGTGATATCATCATCTGCTTGTTCTTACCCCCGGACCTGTACGACGTGCATTATACGTATTGTTTGCCGGCATTCTCGATGTACGCTTATCGACTATGAACTGTGTAATAAACATGTATTCAATCATCTTGGCTTTAGTGCCGTGCACCATGCCATCGATGTCAATGTCAAGTTGAACCGGTCATCTGAATTTCGGTAATCAGGGGCAGAAATAAGGACCAATAACAAGTATATATATGTATCTGTCAAACTCGGGAGCCCCATAGAAATCGCAATACATCATATTCCATAACAGTTGGTTTCGCATTCTCTTTAGTGGAAGTTACAACTCCCGACTCCCTTCTGAATTCTCGTGCTCTGTTCCACTCTCCTCCTCGCCTTCCTCCTGTTCCGTTTCATTTTCTGAATCATTGTCGTACCATCCAACCTCAGTAAGCCAATCATGATACTCAGAAATCTGTTGGTCAGAGGGTTCCTTGTCAGAGTTCAGGGCGCAGAGCCGTTCTCTAATATAGACCGTGGTGAACCAGACAATGATGGACTTTGGACCACAGCCAATAAAGAAGTAATCCATGCGTCTGATGCTCCTGTTCTTGAAATGGATTTGAGGTCACAATCTCTCAATATATGAACGTATTAGCTTACTAGCCGATCAAGAGGAAACGCGGCAGGCTCTACGCGCTCCTGCTTGACCACAGTTCTCAAGTACTCCAGGAGTCGAAAGTCCACTTCATCGGATGGTTCCGTGCGTAGGATGGCATTTGAGCAGTCCTGTCCAATCACATGGTCAGTCATGGGAACTTGTTAAAGCACTAACAAATTTCACCTGTTTGTAAAGCCAGTTCACGAACCGAACAAGCTCAAAAAACCATTGATCAATGTACCTAAAATCAAACCCATGAATTCGTGATAGAAGTTCCTGGTCTCCACTGCCAGGTATTGGAGAGCAGGCATTCCAGCAACGTTGATGAGCGAAGCCCGCAATCTCCCGCGAGATCTTCTCTTCATTGTCAGCCGAAACCCACTTCAAATCTGGCAGACTTCCATGCACATGTTCACGGTTAAAGTCCCATCCTAGATCCATAAGAATCGCATTATCAGAATTCACTTTCAGCTGAGGACTCACCATCATTAGTGTGAAAGAACGTCAAGTCAAGGTTGTACCAGAATAAACACGATTTGGCAATGTCACACCGTGCCTTTTGCTCTTCGACAACAAATCTTCCAGAACGGTTGTCATCTAGGAGGAAATCCTGAAATGATGCATGATAGAAACGCAAAGGCCTTTTGGCAGCTTCTTCGGGTGGTGGGACGTCAACAACAGAATGGAGTTTGTGCAAGGCACCATAAAATGCGCTTCGACTGAGGCACAAGAAGTTGCAGAGAGCCTGAGCAGATAGCGGGTCGTCGGGATCAAACTCAGGCCTGGGTCTATAGATAACATGTGACAAAATTCGCCAAGTCGTCGGAAAGACTTCATCGGATACATCAGCGAAGATCCGGGAATAGAGCAAGTCAAGGGCTGCCAAAGGGTTTTTGGCACCGATTCCCTCCGCATGCTCCAGGAAAGAGATGAGCGTATTCAGTTGTTCCACCGGGTTCGCCATCGTTGGGTCACCAACATAAGTGAGCCCAGTCGAAGCAAGCGCAAAGAGGCCAGAGGCGCCACGAGACACTTTGTCGAATTGCTCTGCGGAAGGCCATGACGAGCCCGTGACGTCCCGAAACTTGGCCTTGATTTTCTCGAACCCATGCCGTAGATATAGATCAACATCCTCTCGGCATTGGGCATCTATAATGAGCTCCTCCCGACCACATTCGATGCTGAAATCTGATTCAGAGAACACAGACTTCAGGTGTGCCTCTGGCCGGCTGGAGATCAGCCAGAGTAGGGGAAGATCCTTCTTTAGGCGAACAACTTCGCCGATCATCTCGACGATCTCACACTGTGCATCCACTCCGTCACACTCGTCTAACCCATCTAGGGCGATGAGGAATGGCTTTCGAACGCTTGGATGGCCCTGGATTTGCAGAGTTGAGAGCGGCTCCACAATAAGCCTCCTCAACTGCACGCGACGTGCTTTCTGGAGAATGGTGGGGTCGCTGGCGACTTGTTTTGTGAGAAGAGTCTTGTATTCCTCTGAGTAGATGGCCAGCTGGTAAGCGAGTGTCGGGATGACACGATCGGGATCGTCTCTGCGATTAAGTCGAGAGAAGAAGAAGGCCGCACCGAGGCGGCCTTTCTCGACGCAGCGTTCCGCAAAGGTTTGTACGACTGCTGACTTGCCAGTGCCAGCGGGACCATGAAGCCAAATCATGTTCCACTGCCGCTGCTGATTGTCAAGCCAAGTTTCAAGCGTGTTTCCGATTTGGATACGGGTCCCTGGATGGCACAGAGGGGGTGGATGGCGAGCACTTGAATCGACGGCAGCATTGGGATCAATGTGGGGGAGAAGGCGATCCAGGACTGGTCAGCCTCAGTCAGTAGATGCGTCCTATTTTCGATTCTCACACCATACCTGTTGTTCCGTTCGTAATGTTCTGCAAGTGAAACACGGCGTTGTTGGCTCCAGACGCATCGATCATTGTTGGCCTATCGAAGACACCACCAATCGCATTTGGGAAGAAACCAGATGGTGCGTAGGCCCCGCGATGGGCTCCTCCTACACCCGAATGTGAGCTGTAAGCCCGGCAGAGTCTTTGCTATATGTGAGAAGCCCACCTGCAGTACATATATCCTGATGGTTGTGGGTGCCATGAGAGATGTGATTGTGACCATGCCCAAGTCTATCGGAGCATTCGGCCTTGTTGCGAGGACGCCTGAAGCGCCCAAACAAATCGAGCAACATGGCAGATGAAGGTCAAGCTACTGTATGGTTAGCGCTCCAGACACAGCATGAGATGGGCGCTCAGACTATATTGGCTGATTTGGTCACGTTCCCCAATTCTCCGCTACTTAAGAAATCCCACAACCAAATAATTGGTATGTTAGGAATGGCAATAGTGCGCCTTGTGACTGATCTGTCGTAGCCAACACAAACACCACCCAGGAGAACGAGGAATGGTCCCTGAAAAGCTTGTATTGGGAAAATTGAGAGTGGCATGGCAAAGAGAAATCGCGATTGTACACAAGGTGCTTTCCGGAAGTCGATAACTCGCTACCTATGCAGGGCCTTGCATCCAACAAGCAGCCAAGTGATACATGAGTACTTGGGGGTTGATATGGCAGAGCCGTCACTGTCTCGGTTATCTGGTCTGGGTGAAAATAGGCTGAACTGGGATGTCCTTTGTTTTCCTTACACTTGAACAACCATTAATTTGTCGGTGCTGGCGGGTCCGTTAATGTGTCCCCTCACTTTGTCCACGCAAAAGGGGGCATCGGTCGTGCATGGACTACTCACCAGGTGTTGAAGGACTTGAGGGACCGGTCCGGATGTGACAGAGTGTTCATCCTTCTTCGGGAGGCGCTGGAGTACACATGCTAATTGGATAATTGAGCGATTAAGAGCAAGTAGCTTGTAGTCTGTTGCCGATAGCGGGTTTCTGGGTGACCCGAGGCAGATGGGTACGAAGTACTAGAGTCTATTGCAGCGTCAAGCATGGTGTACAGAGCAAGGCGTTCTAACACTGACATCAAACGAGGCTTTCGCACGCGACCATAACGTTCAGACGTGCCCGTCTTTCCCATAGAAGGTACGTTGTTAACAATCTAGGACAGATCCTTGATCATCATTGGCTGACCGACAACGAAGCGATTTGCATCGTTGGAGGTCCCGGTTGGCGTAGGTCGCCGTCCAGCGTTTTCGAGCCCAGCGTTTAGTATCATGACTCAAGTTGCGCGAGTAACACTCATTTGTGTTCGCAGTACACTTGCCTCCTGTGGTCCTGGGACGATTGTTGTCGACTGCGTTTTGTCCGATCCGACCTTTCATTACACGGAACGCCCGAGATGGCTAAGCAACGACTCGAAGAGGATACTTGACGATGGGAAGCAGATAGTGTCCATTACGCCCGTGATAGCACAGCAGACTCAATGCCTATCAGCGTAGACCCTAGTATCTTTTTGACGAGTCTCAGGAAGAGCATCTTGAGTCGAGCCCCAGACCATGCCTTGGTTTTACTGGGTTTGTCACCTTTACAGTCGAGTAACCCTGCGATTAAGAAATGAGAATCCGAGGTATAACAGGACCGAAGGCTGTGCTCGAACAGGAGCTCTATGTTCCATTGCCCCGCCTCAGCCGGCTGAACCTGGGTAATGTCTCCTTCAAATAATCGGCATGCTTCCTCCGCAAATCCGCCTTCTGGAGCTTGCCCCTTCCGCTCCAAGTCCGCAAACGGTCCATACACAACGATGCAGTGTGGGAGAACCTCATCTTCGGTTGGTACAAGGAGGCAAGCTGCACCAATGGTGCAATACGAGCCGATGCTGACCGTGTGGTGGACGCGTGCGCGAGTAGAAATCATGTTGAAGTTACCTATCAAGGGGCATTACTAAGACGTTCAGATGTTGATACATGCTGCATGGACTCACGAGAGCCAATTTCGAAGAGGTTATCATCACCTACGTGCATTGTTTCTTTCTCCCTGTATATCCAAACTCAATTTCGATTCTGAGCGATGATAAAAATCGCGCCAGCTTACCTGTTGGCAATGATAGCTCCTTTAATAATGCAATGTGACCCGACAATGGTGGGCCAGGCAATGGCAAAAATGGTCGCTTTCAGATGGATTATGGTACCTAGCCCCGTTCAAAGCGCTTGGAGGCATGAAAGCCAATCCCCTGGCGAACAAGCCGCGTCGGACTGACCTGAGCCAATGGTAACGTCCCCCTTGAGCTCAGCATCCTAGCAAACGATGGCTTTGGAGTACATGGTGAACTTATCACGTCTAAGCAGGGCAGTCAGCACACGCTCATAATCGAAATTAAGAGACTCAACACATTAGTGCCATGATTGTAGAATGAGGAAGAGAGACGAACAAAGAAACTCCATATCGCACGAACCCTAGCGTTCCTGACGACACTGCGATCCCTCTGACTCTCCCTCTTCTGCACCACTTCCAGTTCCTTCAACCCTCCGTTCAGCTCCTCATTCGTAATCAATACATCCGCATGTAGACGTGAAAACACATTCATTACCGCTTCTATAGCCTCAAAATCCCGATGTGGTGCAAGTTGACGTCCAAGTGCTTATATAATCGTGCTTAAGCTCTGCAACGATGCGAAGGATCGTAGCTTGAGTTCTAGCGCTG